>JANHZU010002803.1:79506-92281 GCA_032468055.1 Acrochordus granulatus | reverse complement strand
CATGTTTATTCTAGTGAGATATAACAACGTCTCTTGCAGGTGAAACCAACATCTGATTGCTTGCGAAACATGCAGGTCGAGAAACTCGAACAGGATTCCAAATAAAGATTGGAAATGGTGTGAGACAGAAATCCCCAAAAAACAAGAGCTCAGCAATACAGTATCACATTGGGCTCAATCTTCAGGTTGAGATGGGGAAAGAACCCCATTTCAAATCCTAAAACAACAGTACAGGTAGTCCTCGACTTACGAACACAACCGGGACCTGAATTTCCATTACTAAGCAAAGCGGTTGTTCAGTGAATAGCTGTAGACTTTATGATTTTTTTTGCCATGGTTTTTAAGCGAATCACTGCAGTGGTTCAGCCAATCATGCGGTTGTTAAGTGAACTTGGCTGCCCCTGCTGACTTTGCTTGTCAGAAGCCAGCTGAGAGAGCCACAAATGGCAATTACTTGACCCCGGGACGCTGAAGCCATCCTAAATACATGCCAGTTGCCAAGCGCCTGCACTTTGATTGAGTGGGGATGCTGCCACGGTCGTTAAATGCAAAGATGAGTCATAAACTGCTTTTTTCAGTTCTGTTGTAATTTCAAATGGTTGCTCAATGAATGGTTGTAAGTCAAGACTACAACTTGTGTCATCCTGAGGTTGGGAAACTGGTCTTCCAGAGGTGGCTGGCGACTGTCATAACTCCCACTGGACACTGTCTGGGGTGATAGGAGTTTGGACCCATAAATACCAGGAGGTTCATAATACCCTAACGCTGGTAGGGACGATGCCGAGATGGGGGGCTCAGTCGATGCCGCGCCTAAGGCAATAATGCTGCAGGACTCACCTGAGTTTGCTCGGGGGTTTCAAGCCGCTGGGCGTGGAAGTGAACATCCTGCCGGCGAAAGTCATGGTGGGGGGCTTGCTCAGAGATTCCAGGGAGGGGCTCTTGCGGAGGAAAGGGTCCGGCTTTGGCTCCTCGCTTCTCCCTTTGAGCAGATCTTTGGGGAGGGGGGAGAACGACAGCTGTTAACGCCTGCGATTTCTCAACGAGAGCATCTAACGAGGCTTCTGGCCGACGTCAGGACCGGACTGAAGGTGAAATCTTGCGGGAACCGAGTCACTCCCCCGAACGGAGAGGGAGAAAAAGCAAAATTCTCCCTGCAAGAGTGACGCTAAGTCAGCTCCTACAGTGGCCATTGTAACACGTGACACCAACTTTCCCGAGAAGTATTTTTTTGGACTTTAGTGGCGAGATTTTGATCCTGTCCTTTCGTCAGCCGAGGTGCCGTTTCTATCCCCTGTTAACAACAACCTGGTAAGGTAGTTTGGTTAAGAGATTAGCCTCAACCAGAGACGCTCGAGGAATTTGGCTGAGGGTAGGTGGAGCGGTCTGCGCAAACGGCCTTGGGAGGCAGGAGGAAGAGCCACAGACTGGGCAACCGGCGCGTAAAAGGTATCAGGAGGAGAGAGGGAGGCGCGGAAAGCATCTCTGAAAGGACCCTCCCTGGTTTTCCGGAGAGTGACAAGAGAGCAGGGGGGAAACACTTTTGGGCTTGCAAGAGTCTGTTAATGCAGCATTTTATTTATTTCTCAAATGTACACGCCGCCAAACTCAGAAAGTGACTCTTGGGGGCTCCCCATAAAAAGATGCTAACACCATAGGTACAACAGTGAAAATGGCTTTTAAAATTGTTTTAAGTATCATTAAGTTAGAAAGGGAGGGGTGGGGTACATGTGGGGGAAGGCGCAACTCGCTTAATGTAC
The DNA here is from genome assembly GCA_032468055.1 of Acrochordus granulatus. Lineage (NCBI taxonomy): Eukaryota > Metazoa > Chordata > Lepidosauria > Squamata > Acrochordidae > Acrochordus > Acrochordus granulatus. The sequence goes on along the minus strand of JANHZU010002803.1, from coordinate 90,524 downwards.
GAGCCACCTCCGGGCCGACGTTCGGAAGGCTGAAATTGAGCTGGTACTCCTGGTGGTGCTTCTTCTCTGGACTACCTCGCGGGGCTAACGGTTCATAGTAGAAAGTGTGGAGTGGGGGGGGAAGGAGGAATATTTTTGGAATTAATCAGCCGGGCACTGCAACACACAATGGCATCACAGAAGATGTCGTTTCGGTTTCCCGCAGGCCTCACCTTTCCCAGGAAGACGAGACAGATTGGCAAAGGAGGCTGAAAATTGTCAGGAAGTGCAACTGGTGAAAAGAGGAACTAAGGCACCAGGCGAGCTTTTTTCTTTTTCTTTTTCCAGCAATCAAGGGCTCCCCCCAAGAGATTTCGGGCTCAGATCATCTCAGTTCCTGAAGCTGCAGGAAACTCTTTGTGGTTTTGCACTACACTTTTTTCTGTTCCTGCAATTTAACCATTTGCTCAATTAAGGTAATAGCTGGATCTAATAAACATCTCTCTCGTCCCTTTTTAATGTGTTCGCTCCAGCCTTGAAAACAAGCTCATCCTGCATCCCTGGCCCGAAGGAGATACATACAGTAAACATCCTTGAAAACCTGATTCTTTTTAAAGGGGTCTGCGTCCGTAGCAAAAGGGTCAGCTTGCTAAACGGTAAGAGAGGCCATCGCGTTGAAAACTGGGTGCCTAAGAGGACCCCAGTGAGCTGGGAAGCGTGAAGAATCGCTCATCTGCTCTTCGTGCCTCCCCGAAACTCACATTTGAGAAGAGTAAAGGAAATCAATGAACGGGGTAAATATGTGGTCTGCTGAAACCCCTGAAGGAGCCCTGGGTCCCTCAAAGACTCTCCTCAGCTCTGTTGAAGGTCCACCTTCCTGCCCTCTGGGTATCTCAGGAGGCTCCTTGGTCGTCTTTCCTTAGGGTTTCTTCCTGCCATAGATGCAGCACTAGGTGGAATGGCATGTGGAGAGGACCTTGGGGACAGGAGGAAAAGCTGCAGACCGTACAACCGATGTGCCAAAGGTATGTCGGCCCAGAGGAGGAGGAAAACTGCGGGAGTTTTTTCAGGAGAGACTGCAGAGCTTCCCTTCCCTTCACACACACACCCCCACCCCGCACCTCTCCTGTCGGCTTTAAGGACTTTGCTAAAAGATCTGGGGAGTGCAAAAGAGGAGGTGGGATCCCAAGCGCGTGGGAACAATTGTTCCACTCGGGATCCGAGGGAACAAGACATTCTGGCTTCAAAGCCAGCATCCTGAAGACTGTAGAGCAGTGTTTCCCAGCCTTGGCAACTTGAAGAGATCTGGACTGCAGCCGCATTTTGCAGCGGGTGGCGGTTTCCCTCGGACGCTCTCCCGCTCAAAAACAAAACAAGCCAAAACCCCAGGGTGCCGATCGTTGAGCCCTGGATAAGACCTTCGAGTTTAGGGGCTCGTGATTTTGGTTCGGCCGACCAAAGAACCATTTTTGACTTTTGGGCACGGAAATTTTAGCCGGGGGAAGCCGCCGCAAAGGCCCTCTTTTAGGGCTTCATTCACATTTCAAAGCCCTCTTCCCCCCTCCCCCCGCCCCTTGCTGGCGGCTCCTCTGAGGTTTGTCGCTTTGCCACCAGATTTTGGCAGGCGAGGCCGTGGAGGGGAGGGCGAGGCACAAGAGCTCAGCTGTGCTTCCTTGCGGGAGAAGTGGGGACAGAGGGGAAGGGGAGACGAAGGGGACGGGCGATCCCCCCCCGCACTTTCCTGAAAAAGGGGAGGGAGGATTTGGAAAGCCTCGAAAGGAAGTGGAGCTTCTAAAGGCTCCGGAGCATGAATGCAGGACTTGAACGGACTTGGCTCGCGCACAACACGGCAATGACTGCTCTCCTCTCTCCAAAGCCAGCCAGCCTTGGGGTTCACCCCGGAGCACTGAAAAGGAGACACTCTGGCACGGGTGGCATTCGGGCACCAGTTCAACAGGCCAGTGTGTGTCTGCCCACTTTCCGTCCTGCCTCTAAATGGCCCGACAATGCTGAAAGCAAAAAGAAAGGCGATGGCTCCCTCGGGAGGAAGATGCTCGAGGACCTGAGCAGGCTGCAGCATGGATGAGCCGAGGTGTGAGCACGCTGTGGCTGGACTCCCTCTGCCAGGGGAGAAGAGTCCAACCCGCAGGCCAGGTGGACCTGTGGTGTCTTTGCAGATGGGCAGAGAAGCCGGTGCCCACCAGATGGGCTTTCATTTAGGGTTAATTTTCGTTTAGGGTTCGACCCCAGGCCCCGGCAGGAGGATTCGGGGCCAGGGGCTAACCGACTCGGGCGGGGCTTGGACTAGAACACCTCCAAGCCCTCCTCCAGCCCCAGGACTCCTTCACTTCCAGCGAGGTTGCAAGCAACGGTCCGTCCCCATTCGTCCAGCGTCAGAAAGTGGGTCCTGGCAACTCATTCTGCAGGGAGGTGGCCGCACGTAAGATGGGGGGGGAAATCCTTGCCGACTGTAAGGTCAGCCTCGCTGTTGTGACAGTGTTGCTGTTGTGACAAGAATCAGAACAAAGGCGAGACAGCGTTGGCCTCCTGAAATTTCTCGGGGACGGGGCAGTGTGCGGATATGGTCGACTGGCTAAAGATTAAGAAATCGGCAGACGGAGAAGACCTTGCAGGGCATTTTTACGAGCTCAGCCCAATTTTCCAGCTGCCCTAGAACATGGAGGTGCTTAAGTTCTGAGCACTAACTGGTCTTAAACAGCGCTACAGATAATCCTCGACTTACGACCATTTGTTTAGCAACCGTTCAAAGTCACAACGGCACTGAAAATAGCGACCTGTGACCGGTCCTCACCCTTCTGACCGTCACAGCACCTCCACGGTCCTATGGCAACCGACGTGTATTTGCGACAGTTGCAGCCGCCCAGGGACACGTGATCGTCCTTTGCAATCTTCCCAGCCAGCTTCCGAAAAGCCAAGTGGGAGGCCTGATTTGCTGAACGACCACGTGATCACTTAGCAGCTGCTTAACAACCATGGCCAACAAGGTCATGAAATCAGGAGTGAGCGACGCCTTGGGCAACCACTTTGCTCGGCGACATGCATGCTGGTCCCGAATGTGGTCGTAAGTCGAGGATTACCTTTACTGAAAACCTTGGTGCCGGCCACCATGTTTTGCCGGCCACGTTTTATGAATAACAACCAGGGGTTCTCAACGCCCTGGTTGAAACGGAGCTACGCATCCTCACCCCAGGCTGAGCAGACGAGGTAGGACTCTTGACTTGGCGCTGGAGGAATAAATTTAGACCCCGAGCTGGGCAAGATGGCACTGCTGCCCGCGGAGAGCGGGATGGACGGTCGAGACAAGCTTCCTCGACTGGGCAGCTTGAGGACGGCTGGACGCCACCTCCCAGAATCCCCCGCACACCGGGCTCGGGAGGAGGCTAAGCAGATGCCTGCCGGCCCTCGGGCCAAGGAAGGAGCAGTCCGGCCGCGGCCCGTTTGAGCCCTCCGGGGTGGCGCCGCGCAGCGCTTCAACGTCAGCCTGACGGGGTCGGTGGTCTCCCCCCGGACAGGAGGGGGTCAGAGCAAGCTTCATCTCCTTTGCAACCGCGAAATGTTTCGGGAATTCAGACGCGGCTACTTACCCCCCAGGGGGAGTTCCAGCAGATCGGTGTGCTTGGAGAAAGCCTTCACGCCGGATCTGGGGTTGGCGAAGGTAGAATGTCTCTGCAGTGGAGGGAAAAAACGGAACATCTGGGCCGCGCTGCAAAAAGTCTCTGGCCAGCCTTCCAGAAACCTTTTATCCCCCAGACGGGTTGTGTGAAGTCCCTTAAGCCCCGACGACAGGTAGTCCTCGGCTTCCGACCGTCATTGAGCCTGGAATTACGGTCATAAGTCATGCCAATTGCTAAAAGGGGCTCACCATGTGACCACATCTGATTTTTTTAATCTTTTTTGTGGCGGTCGTTAAGTGAACACAGCAGCTGTGAAGTGAACCCATCCTCCGCCAGGGATGCTTTTGCTGGAAAGCAGAAGCAAAGAAAACGGTCACCGCTTGGGGTCGCCCAAGGCTGCGAGGGAAGGCACCGGTCGCCAGAGGTCTGCGGGCCGGACTGGAGCATCTGGACGGCCGTCGATGCTTCTGCCGCGTCAGCTGCGGTTTTCTTTCGAGCCCTGTCCGAATTTGCCGCGGGACCAGCTGGGGGCCTTTGGCACGCAAGCCGCTGGGCCGCAGCGCTCGGCCTCCTCAAGGACTGCCCGGGACTCCGGAGCCGGAGGCGGCGCCAGGGGCAGCTTCGCGAGCGAAGGAGGGGCGGCTCGAAACCCGAAGCCGAACAGGACGGAGCGCCGCGCGTCCGGAGCAGGTCCCGCGCGAGAGGTCCGGCCAGGGCAGGTCTTGCGAGAGAGGGGCCCGAGCATCGGCCACAGACGCCCGGCCCTCTCCTGAAGAGCCCGCGAAAGGCGCGGCCAGACAGGAAATCGCCCCGGGTGCGCCTCACCCATCGCTTGACTGGCGCCCTTCCCGGCAGGTCCAGGCTGAGGAAGCGGCTGGCCAGGCCACCCACCCCGGGGCTAGGGATGCGCAAAGGACCGAGAACAAGGCTGACTTTCCTGAGGGGCCGCGGGGGTCCGAGGGAGCATGAAGCATGAGCGGCTTCCCGGCCGCTTGAAAATAGCGGGCCTTGGGGGGTGGGGGGTGACGATTTCCTCTCCCTTCTATCACACTTCCTTACTTCCTCTGACATTTCCCTCTCCCTTCTTGTCTCCCTCTCTTCCCTTCCTTCTGCCATTCCCTCCCTCCCTTTCTTCCTCCCTTTTCCTTTCTTTCCTTTCCTCCCTCCACTCCACTTTCCTTTCCTTTTCCTCTCCTTCCTTCTTCTTTACTCCACTTCCTTCCTTCCTTCCTTCCCTTCCCTCCCCTCTTCTTCCTCTCCCCCCTTCCCTCCTTCGTAGTCCTCCCTTCTTTCTAATGGGGTCCATTTCTCAGGGCTCAGTGCCCCGTGGCCCCTCGAGGTGCCCACGCTGCGAGGCAATCTCATCAAATAAGTTCCAGCAAGAGAAAGAAAACGACCGATCGGCAACAAAAGGGACGCAAACCGCAGCAACACAACGTGGGAGAAAAGCTGCAAAGGAAAATGGGATGCGACTCCCCCCGTCATGAAACAAATCTGCTGGGAATGCAGGTCGTCAAAGGAGGACTGCCCAGTTGGGTCTGCTCGGCCTAATTCCTCCTGCTAAGTTTCATCGGTATCGCGTAATCAGGTCACCGCCACCGGGTGACGCGAACTTTTCCAAAAACGTGGCGGTGACGTTGGCGTGAGGAGGATCCCCGGAAGCTTCCTCTGCCAGCGGGGGGGGATTTCCCAGGGCCGGTGTCCAGCACGACGCACCGGGACTGCGGCTTGGCGTTTTGCTGAAGGGTGCGAACGGATTGCGCTGAAAGGGAGCGTCTCCGCAGCCAGCGCCCAGGGCCGTCCCGCGCGTTTTGGATTTGGGGATTTCGAAGGGGCGCGGCGTTTTCGACGAGCGACCGCGCAGCTTTCCTGCCCTTTTAGCACTGTCTCAAGAAGGGGAAGGGGGGACATGAGCTGTCCGAGCCCGACGCTCTTCGATCGCGGCAACCTGAAGACGGGTGGACTTCAGTTCCCAGAATCCCCCAGGCAGCCTTGCTTGGGATGGCCACCCGTGGAAGCATTTCACGCCGAGCCACGTGGCTGGCTCCTTGCGGACCCCCTCCTGGGCAGGGCCGGGCGCCTCCCCCATTACTCTTTGCCGGAACTCCCGGGGGCGGCGAGATCAAGACCCGGGTCTTGGCCAGAGGCTCCACCAAGGGCCCCTCCGACCTGCGCACGTCTGCTGCCTCGCGGAAGGGAAACGACAGACCGGCTGCCGTCTCGCAGCCGGAGGTGGGCGAGGCTCGCTCTGCTTCCAGAAGAAGCCCCCCCCCAAAACTACGGTTTCCCAGGCTTAGCGGTTCTGAACTGGGTGGATGTCACGCCTCAGAATTCCCAGCCAGGATGCTCCAGTGGACGCAAGATGCTGGCTGGGAGCGCTGGCACTGGAGGTCCGACGCCTTCTGGGAGCTGAAGTCCGCCCCGCTTAAAGCAGGCTGAGGCTGAGGCATGCTGCTGCGGACGAAGACCCCCGCCCCGCCCCAGCTGGAGGCCCTGCAAAGCCAGACAGGCCCGCTGAAAGTACCTGGATGGGCGATACAGCAGCCGCGGGAGCCGTCCGGGTGGGGATGTTGCTAAGCGGACTCCGGCACACCTTGTGGATGGGTACAGATTGCCCAGGGCCTCCTGTAAAGGAGAGAAGGGGCACAGAGAGGCACGGATGCCTGAGGGGTCCTGGGAGCAGATCCCGATCCAGGGTCGAGCTGCTTCATGCTTCAGAGGTCGGGGAGGGAAAATCCTCGCCCAAGAGATGGTGGGGAAGCGGTCTGGCATTCCTGTAGAATCTGGGATCCTGAAGTGCGCAAAGCTGTGAAGGGCCTCCATGTTCGGGAGCAGTCTGCCTCTGAATCCCACAGCCTTTTCCCAGGGCTGCCCGACATTCAGGAGTAGAAGGCCTTTCCACAACCAGAAGGACGGGGCTCTCTTTCCTTCCAACCTGGTTACCCCCCTTGGATGGGATGGCCATCCGTAGAGATGCTTCAGTGGGCCTTGTGGGTTGGACTGGATGACCTCTAACGTCCCTCTAGCTCAGTGGGTCTAGGGTTCTCTCCCACCTCCCCAGAGAAAGCCTTGGGAAACTCCTGGCTTTCCAGTCAATCCGTTTGTTTCGGCAAAATGCTTTTGGAAAGTCACACTGGGAACACTTAACCAGGATGTGGCAGATAATTAGGGGTGCAGGGGCATCCCGTGTGTGTGTGTGTGTGCCTGGGTGCACATGCCAAAAGTTAAGGTGGCAACCACAGTATCACAAGCAAAGCCATTCCCGACTGGGTGTGGCTGCTGTTTTGTCTTTTGGGATACCACCTGCAGAAATCCCAGTAAGGGTAGAGCTTACTGATGTACTGATCACTTGTTCAGTGACCGTTTCAAGTTATGATGGTGCTAAAAAAGGAGACTTATGACTGCTCCTTAAAGTCGCAGCTGTCAAGCATCCCCGTGGTCAGATGATCACCAATTGCAATGTTCGCTGCCAACTTCTGAGAAGCAGAAGCAATGGGGAAGCCAGCAGGAAGTCGCAGGTCTCGGTCAGTGACATTGCCTGGATCAACCACAGATGATTTGCTTAATGACTGCAGCAGGAACTGATGCCGTAAGTCAATACCATCCTGTGACATTTCATTTTGTGACCATGTTGCTTTGTGATGGAGTTGCTGGTCCCATCTGTGGTCAGTAAGTGAAGACTACCTGCATTTTATCACGTTGTAAAGCGGGAGGCAGTGACAATCCACTCACCTGAGCATCCCAAATCAAACGATTTGATCAGTGATTTGACAGTGGCCAAAGACTCAGGTGGGGTTGGCGAAAGGCGGCTGACCGAGACCCCTTGCCAGTGATTGGGGGCATCTGTCTCCGTACAGTTGATGGAGTCCGGTGCCAGCCTGCAGGGGGAAAATATCCAAAATTCATGAGAGGTCCCAGCTCTGGGAGGAAAGAAAGCATCCCCCCGAAATAAGGATCAAACGGCCCTCGCCCCTCCCTTTTCCTTGCACCAATTTTGCAGAATCTTTGGCTCAAGAAAGCCAAACATCTGTTTTGTCGTGGAAACAAACCCCCAGATGCCCTGTGAATTTTTTCCAATAATTTCCCAAGCAGACCCCCGAGGTGGGAGCAGATGGATGCGGATTAGCGCTTCGGGAACTGGCGTGGGTCCTCCCTCTCTCAAAAGCAGAGTTTAGTTCCCAACCCACTTCCAGACACTGGAGAGCTGCAGCCGCGGCGACGTCGCGGCAAGCTGAAAAGCGTTTCCCCCCCTTTTTCTAACCGGAGGCTCCTTGCCGAAAACATTTGGCAGGTCCCTCCTGGCCTCGCCGCAGGAGTAGGGAATGCCCACAGCAGCCTCCCTGTGGAAACAGGTGCCGTCGCCAAGCATCTCAGGTCAAAGTCCGTTTCACGTCCTCAGAGAGCACGCGCGGGGTGGCACATCCACGGTGGCAACTGCCAAGGGCCCCTTCCCGTCCTCTGGCGGCTCTCGGAGGCCTTGTTGCGAGCGTGCAGCTGAGGCTGGCGCAGCCGCCCCGATTCCCAGCTTGCAGCTTTTCCTCTTGCGCCTCTGCGCTGACACTTACAAACGACGGTGGCCTTTTAATTATCGGTGTCTCTCTCGAAACCAAGAGCTCCTGCCCCACGGCAACCACGTGGCCCCTTCTTCCACCGGTGCCTAACCTTTTAATGGCTCTTTGATTCGCGTCTCTTTCGGACCACGATTAGATTTGTCAGCACCGGCCAGAATCCAATCTCACCCACCATCGGCGAAAACCACCAGCCGGGATCTCTGCTGTCACGCGAGCATCGCCCAGTGCAAAGAACCACCGTCGCAACCGATTTTTCCAAGCCGCCTCTCCGTCCGTCCGAACCTTTTCTGGGGAGGGCTTCCAAGCAGCCCCCCCAAACCTCAGAAGTTCCGAGGCACACAGCTGAAAACTGTCCTTGCAGCTGGAGACTCATTCCCTGAACGTGTCAGGACGCTGCCAGGAAGTGGATTTTTTTTATTTTTTACCCCCCCCTTCCAGGTGGATATTCAATAGGTAGGAGCAGCAGCCAGCGACACCCACGGTTGCAAAACACATGGATTCAGGAAAAGCGTTTCCGTAAAGCAGCCGCATCAACACCAAGCCGAGGGAGGGTGGGAATTATTTTATTGCGAGAGATAAGAGGTCACATCAAAGGCAGCGCATAGCGAACACAGAGGCGCGATGGGAATATATGCAAGAAAGCTCGGCTCGGAACTGAAAACCTGGCGGAACCTCGTTTGTTTGGGGAAAGAAGGGCCACCAGGTTGGTCTCCCGGGGGCCCACCGCTGAGAAGGCTCCGCTTCCCACAGCGTTGCTTCTCACCTTCCTACAGAGTGGGAAAAGACGAGTTGAGTGGCGCAAGTCTCCCCAACTTGGGAATGGGGGCAGTGGAAGAGAGCCCCTACTTATGGAGTCCTAGCGCGCTCTGAGCTTGGCTGCTTTTAATTCAGACGCTTCACTACCGAACTAGGCAACGTCATCCTTGCTCGAAGGGAGTGGGGTTTGCTGTCTGTTTATGTGCAAGTGGCTTGCCAATGGCTACACAACAGCCTAACCAAGGAACCAACAACAACGTTCTCACCAACACTGACAGGGCAAGCCACTGTATACAAGCAAAGAGCAAACAAACCCCACTCCCTTCTAGCACTGGAGATGTTACCTGGCTGGGTAATGAAACGTCTACCAAAAAAAGCAGCAACAACCAAGCTCAGAGAGCACCAAGGACTCCACAGTTCAACCCTGAGCTGCAAATATTCCCTTCTATTAGCCAGCATAACTGAGATGTTTTTAAGTCCAGACCTTCTGCAGGGTTAAACCGGAAGAAAGTCACATTGTTTTGGGGAAGGAACGTGACTTGCCACCTGCAGCTGGAGGAAGTATGTTTCTGCCTGCGTGGGTGGAGGAAGCGCCCCCGCGCCCGGACTGCAGCAGCTCCAAATGTGCTTTTATTGGTCTGTCCACCCCCTACGAGTCCATTTGTCGCATCCCAAATGCAACACACACACCCCCGTCCTCACAGCTGCAAGACCCTGGGGAGCTATTAATAAAAAGAAAGCTTTGGGGGGTTCCCAGCTCCCTTTCGGCACATCCAATTTGGGCTCTGCTCTTTCACAGGGTCGGGAAAACTGGGCGCCGGAGGGCAAAAACAGGGGAGACTCGCCCTGGCCCCAGCAATGCATGCCATCCTCTCCCGGGCCAAGTTTTTCTGGCTTTGGGCCCAGTGATGGGCATGGAGGCAGTTGGCCCCAGCCAGAGACACACCCAGCTTTTGTCAATGATCCGTGCCAACTCACCGCTTCCCAAATTTTGGTTCCCATGCGCTCTTCTGGCTTTGGGGAGCTCAAAGGAGGGGCAGAGCTGCGGTTCAGATGGCAGTGGCTCTAACTGGGGGTGCCAATGCTCCCAGGAAAGGGGTTTTTCGGGTGACAGCAGGAGTGTGGGCCAAAGGAGGTGCTCTAAAGGTCATCTAGTCTAACCCTCGTGTTCCAGGCATGTTGCACACTGTACCTGCAACACTGCAATTTTATGCACTTTGAAAAGGCGACAACATCCCTGCAGTGTAGGAAGTAATGTGCCTCATGCTGGATCGGATTCCACAGTGATCCATGAGGCATCTCCCAGGGACACCTCCCAAGAGCTGAGGAGGAGAGAAACCTTCTCCCCATGGGGTTCGTCTACCAAGCAGCATGGATGGGTAGAGTGCCTCCAATGCCGGAGGCTCTCTCTGTATCCAGCCTGTGCGCTTCTTCTGAACCGATATTCAGAATTGTAGCCATGAGAGAACTGACTATGGAGTATTGAAAATGCCTCTTTCGCACAATCTGGTGCAATCCCAGGAGAGACAGTGGGGAAAACAAGCCACCAAGCCGGCGTTTCTCAACCTCAGCAATTTTAAGACGTGTTTTAAGAACAAACTTGGGAAGCTCGCCTGCTGCAAAACCAGGCTTATTCAGATGCAGAAGGGTGACTAGACATGGGCTGCAATACTCTGGTTGACCACCAGAGGCCGGAAGGCAGGGACTGTTTGGTGCGTCTGTTGCTGCCCTCTGGTGGTCAACTGCAGTTCTGCAGTCCGGATTTGGTCTCTCTCCCTGTAGAGGAGGAGATTCCTAAGGATCCTTGCGGAAGTTCCCGCTGAAACTTCAGAGCCTGAATACCACTCTCTAGGCCAATGCTTCTCAGCCTCGTCCACGTGTGGACTTCAACTTCCAGAATTCCCCAGCCAGCCACGGGATAAAGTTACTAAGTTGGAGAAACACTATTCCAGGCCAAGGCTGCGGGAGAAAAACACGCATACCAAAAAGATCAAACCCACAATAAAAGCCGCACAAAAAAATAATAATAATCCGAAGTATATACGCAGAACCCGAAAGATCACTGACCCCAAGTGGC
>JANHZU010002803.1:20716-61149 GCA_032468055.1 Acrochordus granulatus | reverse complement strand
AGCTGGCTCTCTTCCTGTTGGACTTTCATGAGACCTTGGCACTTGGTTCTGTATCTGAGCCTGGAATCCCAGGCATGGGATAGAGCCCATCTCCTGGCTGATTGGCTCATCAGTGCAGCTGCCGTGTTTCACTTTTATTTTATATTGTGTATTTTATTGTAAGCTACCTAGGGTCACGTAAAAGTGGCATGGGTGGCTATATATAACTGGTCCCCAACTTACAACCATAATTGAGCCCAGAATTACGGTCCTAACTTGTAACAGATTTCCATATGACCAGTTTTATAACCTTCTTTGCAGTGGTCATTAAGCAAATGCCACCATCATTAAAAGAACACTGTGGTTGTTAAGTGAACACAGTGGTCATTAAGCGAACCCACAGTACCCACTATGGGACACTGCAGATGGCCGTAAATTGCCAACGGTTGCCAATTGCCTAAAATGCAGTCACGTGACCGTGGGGTGGGGAGCCATCGGAACTTTGGAACTGGGTCATAAGAAGCTCTGGGGAGGTCATTGTAACTTTGAACAATCACTAAGCAACTGGTCATAAGTCAAGGACTTCTTGTACATTGAATGTATAAATAATAACTAAATGACCAACAGACTTCTCCCTGTTTCCTTGCAGCTGGCCTAAAAGCGGGGGTCCTTGGCTGTGGGGGCTTTGCTGCGTTCTCTGCAGTGATTGACTATTACTTGCGGTAGTAGCTGGGCCAAGTAGCGAGGACTTTCCGATGTCAGCTGCGGAGGACAGCAGGCCCAATGGGCGTCGTGCTGATGGAAAGAGGTGGTGTTTCCGAGCCTTGTCCCAGAAGAAGGTGGGTGTTAACCCAGAATCCATAATCAGCCCACGGTGGGAGAAGAACCAGGGAGGATCCAGTTTTCTCTTGAGATCCTCCACTGAGATCTGTGACTGAGCCGCTCTGACATTATACCAGGAACTGTGGTTTTGCCGCAACGTGCTGGATGGGGAAGAATGCAGATGCCGAATTTGTCCGCTGTCAAGTGGTGTTTCTAATGAAATGGGAAGAGTCTTCGAAAGTTTTAAGAGTTCTGTAGGTAGCACTTCATGGCTGAAAATCAGATTAAGCTAAGGGGGGTCTCTGACAGTGGTGACTGATCTAAAGCCAGCAGCCATTATAGGGGCGGGAGTCAAAAAAGGCAAGATGGAGGATGTGACATGGTGCATGCCCTTCCTGGCCCTGCCCTGCCTTTTTTGGATTGTAACATATGCAGAAGGGGATGGGGCTTGTGTTATGTGTTCTTCCACCATCTTACCTTTTTGCCTCTTCCCCACTGACCATGCTATCTATAGCTGCAGGTTGTCCTTGACTTACGACTGGCCACTTAGCGATCATTCAAAGTTACGACAGATTGCCCAAAAGCCTACAACCCAGTTCTGAAACCGCATTTCGGGAGCCTGGCAACCAGCCCACATTTATGGCATTGGCAACACACTGCAGTCACATAACTGCGACATGACATTTTTTTTCAGAAATTAGTGTTTACTTCCAGTTTTTGGCAAAAAAACACCCCAGAGATAACAGTGGATTCACTTTACGACCACTCCTTTTCCTTTACAATCACTCAAAAAAGGTTTTGGAGTCAGTCACATAGTGACCCACTTTACACCTGTAATTGCCAAGCCCAATTATAGCCACTATCTGTATTAGGGCTGAGATCTAAATGGAATTTATTTCCTCCTAGGCAGCATCCATTTTGGCTTACCAGTAGAGGGGGGCCAATGCTTCTGCCTCTGGCCTCTGAGATCGAGAGAGACCTTTGGGGTCCACTGTTGAAACCTGGCTGCTGGGCTGGATTTTAATCTGGCCTGGCTAGGTATGTCCTCTTGGCTGCCAGTAGCACAAAGCTGGTAAGGTGGCAAGGAGGAGGTTCCTGGTGTCATTCTTGGACAAAATTGGGAGAGAAGAGGGCATCCTTGGGAACTGGCAGCCCCTCTCCCACCCTGTGCCACAATTCAGCATTGAACTGCCTGGTTCAAAAAGTAGGAGGCAGAATTGGCTTCTCTTCTCTCCTGAAAGAGCACATGTAAGCCATGTTTCTCAGTGTGGAAGTAGCATTGTGTGTCATGTCTGAGATGTGCAGAAAATGCCTTAGGTTGTGGTCAGGATGACACCACTTGCAGTCTTATTCTTCTGCCCTAGAAGAGAGACACGTACCCGGCTTTTTTGTCCTCCATGCGTTCTGTGTTTTAGGCTGCAGAAGCAGCGACAGGTAATCCTTGCTTAATGACCAGTCACCTCGCAACCATTTGAAGTTATGACAGCCCCCCCAAAAAAACAACAACAAAAAAAAGCTACTTATGACCCAGTTCTGGAGTTCTGACAGTTGCACACACTGCAGGTCACATGTCCCTATTTCAGGCACTTGGCAACCGGCTCACCTTTATGGCCATTTGCAGCATTCCACAGTCACGCGACTGCAGTTTACAATGGTTTTTGCCACTGCGGAGTCCTTGATGTTTTCTGAGCTGGGTAGTTTTCTTGCAGCTGTTTCATTACCCATTTAGGTAACATCATCAGTGCTAGAAGGTTTTTGTCAGTTTCCCACCTTTTTTGTCATTTTCCAGCAAAAGAATGCCCATAAGAATACATGGATTTGCTTAATGATCGCCATGTTCACTTAACAACCGTGACGTTCGTTTAACAATGGCTGCAAAAATAGTTGAAAAATCAGATGCAGTCATACGGCTGCCTCAACTTACAACCCATATGACAATGAGAGAAATTCTGGGCTCCACTGTAGTCATAAATCGAGGACCACTTGCACAGAACCTTTTCTCTCTGATACAGCGTTGGCCTAAGAGAAATGTCACATCTTCACAGACCTATAATTGGCTGTTTTATCGGGTTGGCCACAAGATCCATCACGATTCTCTTGCTTGCTAGATGGGAAAGGGTGAGCCGGCTTCTCACTTTCCTGCCTCTTAGTTTTACTTTTTTGGCAGCCGGGAGAAAGTGCTGCTCCTTGCTGAGGAAGCCACTTTATTCTGAGTCCTAACCCTTGACCTGGCAACTGACCAGTTGGCTGAAGGGACTTAACTGTCCTGTAGAAGGTTCAAGGAGGACACAGATTACCCCAGAATTTATATCAGGTGCTAAGGCAGGGAGTGTCTCCCTGGTCCCAAGTCCTAAAAATATGGTTGGAGTCTCAAGCTTGGCAACCTGAAGAGGGGTGTACTTCATCTCCCAGAATTCTCCAGCCAGCAACGTTGACCCATCTTCATCTTCCAAATTCTGGGAGATGAAGTCCACCCATCAAGTCGCCAAGGTTGAGAAATGTTGCTCCAGAAAATACAGGTAGTCCTTGACTTACAACCATTAATTTAGCAGCCATTCAGAATTATAATGGCATTAAAAAAAGTGACTTAGGACAGGTCTTGCACTCCTGAGCATTGCAGTCTCCCCATGATCATGTGATCCAAATTCTGGCGCTTGACAACTGGCACGTATTTACAACAGTTGCAGCATCCTGGGGTCGTTTGATTGCCACATTCACTTAATGACTGCAGTGATGTGCTTTACAACCATGGCATAAAACGTCATAAAATTGGGCATGACTCACTTAACCACTGCCTTGCATAACAACAGAAATCCTGGTCCCAAGTGTGGTTGTAAGTCAAGGACTACCTGTAACAGTGCAAAGCTTCTCAGGGCATAACTGGCACTTAAGTCCCAGGTTGTGGTGGGAGCCAAGCAGGTACTCGAGCATCAGAAGAAAACAGCCTTTTCTTTACACTGGAAAAAAACACCACCGTTCCAGCCGCATGCAACTTCTTTTGGGATATAACCGAAGGCTTTCTGTGAAGGGCGCACCACAGAGTCTGTGGCGAGGGCTGCTTTCATGTCTTCTATCATCCCAGCTTGCGGCAGTAACTGCTGCGACTTGAGGCCGCGAGTGTAGCATCTAAGGGTGCGCTTGTGTGGCCCGGGATTTGAGCATCTCTGCACATGGCACTGGAAGGGGGAGCCATTGGCTTTCCTCCCAAAGAAGGAACCTCCCAGGAAAGCAGGACAGGGCTAGATCCGAGAAACGGCACCGGCCACATGTGTCATCGCTGTGATGCAAGGCTGTATCTAAAAAACGTGCAGGGGGGCAGAAGTCACAATGCGGCACTCTTTCGGGATGCAGAGGGCTGCGCATTGCACGCCAAGGGGATGCCAAGGAAGGGAGTTCTGGCAGGTGCTGCCGATTTGGCCTCTGAGCGGCTTGAGGCAGGCTCAGAGACAGACCGGGGTCACCTCGGCCCTTTTCCCCACGGAGGCGGGCAGAGCCTGCCTCGAGTGGCCCCGCCAGCAAAGGAAGGACACAGCTGGGGGGTCCAGGAGGTTGCGCGCATTCAGGGGCACTCACTGTGGGCATAAGCACAACAGCGACAGTACCGGGCAAAGGTCTGAGGCCGTGCTGCTCTGGCATTTTCATGGTTTTCATGACTGTCCATAATTATTTTTCGGTCTCCGCATTAAGACTCAACCGAAAATGCAGGAAAGAGGCCCGCAGGATCGAAACCAGCACCGCTTCAGGACAAAGCGGGTCCGTCAGGCAAGGGCGGCCCCCACGGAAGCCGCTTTTCCTGTGTCTGAATGCTGCACGCAACTTCCCCACATCTCCTGGAGGTACCCTAAGAGAGAGGCTGGGACGCGACTGCACGCGATCGTTACGCCATGGCCTGGGGATGTTGCAGAGTATCGCATCTCTTGGTTAGAGGTGCACGTAGCAGATACTCAGAGGCTCCCAGGAGAGTGTCCTCAACTTACAACAATTAATTTAATGGCCTGATAGCACTGAAAAAGTGACGTACAACCACTCCTCGCACTTCCCCTTGGTCATGAAATTTGGCTGCTTAGCAACTGGCATATATTTACAACAGTTGCTGCATTCCGGGGTTGTGTGATTGCCACTTACAATCCTCCCAGCGGGCTTTCAACAAGCAGAGTCAGCAAGGGAACCACATTCATTGAACGACTGCATGATTTATTTAAGAACCCCAGTGATTTGCTTCACAACTGGGGCAGAAAAGGTCATAAAATTGGGTGCAATTAATTGACTTGCCTTACTTGGCAATGGAAGTTCTGGCCCCACTTATGGTTGTAAGTTGAGGACTACCTATAAAACAGCTTAGATACGTTGTCTCTTCCAACCAAGCGGGTAAGATTCTTCAGGCCAGAATGAACCCGGGAGGGCTTGGGCAGATTGGGACAACAGCCCAGCAGGGTTGCACCCTGGTCGTCTCCTCCCAACTGTTCTGGGTTTGAACTCGAGGAGTGCAAAGGGCGCGCTTTGCACCCGGAGCAAACGCCGCTCCTGCCTCCCAGCCGGCTTGCAGACCAACAGCAGTCGTCTGAACAGACTTCCAAGGGACCCCCCACAGAGCCCTGGGGACCACCAGAGATCCAGCCCTTCCCCCATGGCAACCGCCTCAGTGGCCTAGGAGAATGATTACAGCGGCCAAGTGGTGTAAGTCGGCTCCCACGCGGCCTTCCTTTCCTAGACCCTCGGAGAAATTTGTGGAGCGTTGCAGATTCCAGCCGGGTCCAGAACTGCCCCTCCTCCTTGACCTGGACAGCTCAGTGGTCAGGACAGCTCTCGATTGGCCAGACTAAGTATGGGGAGCGACGTGTCCCCACAAGCTCGCTGCCTAGAGATGCTGCGGCACCTCTGCAAATGAGACCGGACATACCAGCCGCGCCGCCTCACCCTCCTGGCCCCTCAGCCAGCTCATTCTCCGGGAGCAGAATTTATCCAATCAGTGCTAAACATAAGCCACTAGTGTACCAGTTCCGCAACGTGGGTGTGTTCACCCCTGGGCCACATGTGAGAAATTGTACTTGGTCTTTGCAAGAAAAAAAAAAACAGGTGGTCCCTGACTTATGACCACTCATTTAATGACAAAGCTGCAGTTGCCTGAAAAAGCAAGTTGTGACCTATCCTCTAAGTTACAACTGTTGCACCAGCCTTGTGGTCATACGATCAAGATTTGGGCACTTGGCAACTGGCTGACGTTTGTGACAGTCGCAGCACCCTGCGCTCAACCTGATTGCTATTTGTGCTTTTCTCAGATGGCTTCTGACAAGCAAAATCAATAGGGGAAGCCGTATTTGGTTAACAACTTTGTGATTCACTTAATGACGGTGGGTCATCAGATCCACTCCTGTGAGTGATGACTGCATCACTCAGCAACCAAAATTCCAGTCCCTGATGTGGTTGTAAGTCGAGGACTAAGTGGATCTATAGGCACAAAACAGGAACAGCATGGAAAATAGGAGACTCCAGCGTGGTTTGTGTTAGAAGTAGGTAGAACGTTTCCATCTGGAGGTGTCCTATTCGGACCTCTCCGGAAGCGACCTGGATCACAATGAGCTGCATTTCTTAACCCTGGCAACTTGCAGATCGGCGGCTGGGAATGCTGGGAGTTGAAGTCCACCCCCTTCAAGCTGCCAGATTGAGAGACGCTGGGCAGAACAGCCCGCTTCTGCATTAGCACACTTCCCTGGAGGTTGGCGTAGCTTGTTCCATGCTTAGTGCTACCGTTCGGAGGTTGGAATGGGTCACGGCGGCTTAGCACACACCCTGTGATACACGACGTAGTTTAATAAGAAAATACATAAAGTGGGGACCTGCTACAAACGCATCTGTTTTCTTACCCCCACAGCGTCCCTTAAATCGCACCCGGCCCCACCACCAGCGACTGTTCGTGCAAGTTGTTCAATAACCCTCTCAAGCGGAGACCCGAGTTCGGTTCATCTTAACCTCGGCAATCTTTTTGTGCTTTCAGTGTGGTGTGAAACTAACCCTTTGGCGGGTTGGTCACACAGAACCCTCTGCAGGTGCGAGCCCTACCGGTGGGCTGACTCCACGCCAAGGGAGGCATGTCATGCGCGTAGAGCCAAAAGTCGGTTTTGGCTTTAGATTTAGGTACAAAATAGCACTCCTGGAGTAACGTATGTAAACCTATGCATTTATTAACATCTTTTCTCTTTTGACATCATAGTTTGTCACCCATTGAAGTTTGTCATCTACAGGGAAAAAACCTGCAGCAGAACACAGCCCCCCCCGCACACACACCCCTATATCTTGCAAAGACGCACAGGCACACACATCTCTGTTTGTGTATCTATTTCTTAATTCCAAAATAATTCAATATTTTCTCATAGCTTTGGAGCCCCAGTTTCTTCCCCCTGCCCCATTTTTAATGGAGGAAGCAAGTAAGGACAGTTGTTACCATTTACGGAAGGGGCGGGGGGATGTCCTGTCTCCTCCATAGGGGTGACTCCATATATAAAGAGGTTTTATAGTCAAAGAGCTAAATGCTGTGCAGTCAGAAGAAATACAAATAGTCCTCAACTTACAACCATTCATTTAGTGACCGTTCAAAGTTAACAATGGCATTGAAAAAAGTAACTTTCAGTTGATCCTCACACTTACAACTGTCACACCATTATGTGATAAACATTTGGGCAATTGGCATGTATTTACAATGGTTGCAGCGTCCCGGGGTCATGTGATTGCCATCTGTGACCTTCTCAACTGGCTTCCATGAAGTCAGTGGGGAAGCTGGATTCACTTACCGACGGCATGATTCACTTAACCATGGCAAAAAGGTCATAAAATCGGTTATCATTCTCTTAACCACTGCCTTGCTTAGCAATGGAAATTTGGTTTTCAATTGTGGTTGTGAATCAAGAACTACCTTTAATAGGTACCAGGTGGCAGAGTCATCCAGGCCCCAGCAAATCAAATATATTTGGTCCCTGAATGGCAATATGTCACCTCCCCCTTTGAGGGCAGAAGTATCCTATGATGTCTGGGGTGACTGTGGGAATACCTTCTTGGCTTGGGGGTGGCAAAGGTGAGTAACTGAGATGAGCCCACCAAGGAAATCTGATGCTGGGCATCTGTTGGGCACCGCATGGGAAATGGGAAGCGACCAGACTGCCTTAAGGCATCCTATAAATAAGGACGTTACTCGAAAAGCAGCTTTTTTCATACTCAGTCAAAAAGGAATTTAAAAAACCCAGGCAAACTCCCACACTGTGCACTTCTGGTCATTCAGTGGTCTTTAAATCAAAACAAATGAACATGCAAAAACTGAGAGCACCCCCTGCACCCCTTCCAAAATCAGTTCCTGGGATGGTCAGTTTTTTCTCATCATTTATGAGCCTGTTTTGATTAAGGCGGCCTTGACTTTGCTGTTGGGTCAACCAAAGAGGCTGTATATTTTTCCTTCCTGTGTTTTACGGGAAAGCTTTTAGTCGAGAGAAAGATGAGAGCCAAACCCTCGAAGGCTGAAAAAGCCCTTTCCTCGGTGGCCCTCGTCGGCCGGCCGGGCTGGATAAGCCATAAGATGTTGTCTTTTTCCACCATAACCAAAGGCTTCCCCAGTGCACATTTGAAGGGATCAGCAGGAAGACTCAGTGAGGCCAGCCAGAAACCCTCTCTCTGGCAGCTGAATTGGAGATTAGGAAGAGCCCCCATCCACCTAAGGCACCTTCTTCTCACTCAGCTAATGTTCCCGAGAGACCATTCAGTGGTCACCTTAAATCCTGTTTTTATTCTTGGAATTAAGACTGAGTTGTCCCCAAGAGAAGTTAACTAAGCAGTATCTGAAGGGAGCAACAGACCTGGATACGCTTTCTTTCTTGCAGACACGCACACATCGTACATACGCACCACATACAGCACGCCTAAGGCTAGCAAAGAAAAACACTACCTCTTCATTCTGCTGCCATAAGAGTACCTTACAGTATGAGCTGAGAAGGTAAAGCATGTATTCCCAGCTGCGCCATGCACAGCCACAAAGCCAACAGATAAGAACTGCGGGGTGAAGCACTCCCAAAATAATAATAATAAAGGGATCGAAGCCAGAGACAGTCTAGGTCTCTTTAAGCCCACTACTCAACTTCTTCCAACCTGGTGGAAACGAATGCCAAGATCAGCCCCTGGATCCACCAGCCACGTAAATGGAGCAAAAGGGAAGGAGAAGAAAGCAAAGAGGAGTGTTTGAAGCTTCTGAAGAAGGAAAAATCCAAGCTTAAGTACCACTCATGCAACTGCCAGGGACAAAGCGAAAAGAATACACGTTGCTGCAGATCGCAAGGGAGAAAGGCAGGTTGGAATGGGAGGGAGGCTTGGGTGCTCCAGTGCTCTGTGCAACCCAGAAGATGACAACTTCCTGGAAAAGCATGGCAGTCCGGTGCAGGGCGGGCCCCAATCTTGATCCGCGGCTTGTTTCCTTTCCGCGACCCAGTGGTCGACCGTAAGAACAAGGCCTGCCCATATAAAGTGGAGGATGATGGACCGCTGTGCAGAAAAAGAGCTGGGCTGGTCAGGAGCTAGGAAGAGAGTTGTACAAAACAGTCCAGGAGATGTGCAGGTAGAGTTTGCCCCAGAAGAGTCCAAAGCCCTCCGCCAGGTTCAGCGTCCAGAGGCTGCCTCGGCCCGGTGCCCTTCTGCTTCAAAAATGCAGGCAGTGATTCGGCCGCAGAGCCGCGAGCTACACATCTGTGGATGAGTTTGTGTTGTGTTTGAGCTCCGCAAAGGAGATGGGCGGATGCTGCAAATAATACAACAGCACTTGGACCTGGGAAAAGAGGAAAAACAGGATGTGAGCCAAAACGGGGGTGCGCATGTCATTCCCCTGCCCACCAGAGCTGTTCAGGGTCTGAGATGGGGAGGATTCACAAGCGACGGGGATTTCTCTGGGGGAGTTCTAGGCAAATGGTGGGTTAAGAGCATAACAGAGATGGAGGCTGCAGAAAGAAATGCCGAAAACGGCCAGTGCTGGCTTGCTGCCAAAAGGAGCCCGTCAAGCTGCCGTACCCATTAGAGGTCCTAGAGGGAAGAAAGAGGCATTTTCAGGTAGTCCTCAAGTGACGGTTACAGATAGCCATCAGATTACGACTGTAAATGTTATAACGGTTGTAAAATGGGTCGTTCATGTGATTTTACAGTTTGTGGTGGTCGTTAAGCAAACAGAGATAAGTGCAAACAAGGTGGTCATTGAGCAAATGCAGCGGTTGTTAAGCAAACCCATATTCGCTATGATGCAGTTTTGCTGAAAGCCGCAAGGAAGTGCTGGTTTTCGGCAAAACCGTCATTAACCCCAGTCCAGTGACTGCAGGACACAGCAGACAGCCCTCAACGTGGCCACGCTGCCGAGCGCCAAAAGGTCACATGCCCCCGGGGAAGGGGAGAGCAATAGCCGGAACTTCGGATCTGGGTCTTGAGTCCCCTTTTTCAGGTAGGTCATAACTGGGGGACTGCCTGTACTGGTTGCCAGGATCCCAGTTTGTGCCTACCAAATACTCCTCCAAGTTTGCAGCAGAGATTAGCTCCCGTAAGTCACAGGAAATCCATACTGAAGGGGCTGCCAGTTTCAGCAGGTTCTGGACGGGGGAATATTTGTTCTGGAAATGCGACTCGGAAGCGATTTGATGGAGTCGATGCAGCCGGATCGACTCCAGATCGACTCTGCCGGATCTGGATGTCAGGAACATTCAGTCCCAGCCGGTGGGTTTGACTCGACAGGCAGAAAGGCACCTTTTCTGCATTAATTCAAAACGGCAGTTCGATTCAAGCGTCTGAACTGAATTAAGCGGTCGTTCTGAATCTCCCGTTACCTCCTCTTTACCATACAGCCCTGGCTCACCTCCCCATTCTGACGTGCATCTTGTTGACCCCGAGGGGCAAAATTTCCCTCTAAATCTTTCTCGCCTCGCCTCGATTATCTGCTGTCTGAGAAAGATTTTTTGCCTCGGAGCTCGCTGTGTGAGGAACTTATCAGTTCCTGCCCTCTCTCTCCATTCCACTGTGAATTGAGAACGTTCCCTGGATGGGGAGCGGAACGTCTTCTTACTAATTACATCAAATTGTCTTTTTTTGAGAAATTTTGCAAGGGTATTTTTTTTGCAATTTTTGCTATAAATCATGACCTGGATTAATGAGAACAGACACAGACAGTTGTTCTGAACCAATCTGAAAATCCAAATTGGATTTTGGGTGATTCGCACCGTCTAAGAGAGACGCACAAGGCATTTAATCTCTTAACTTCTGGTAGAGATCTTTTTTCCCTGTTTCCCATGGATTGAAAAGTGGCTTATTTTTTTTAAAGATATAAGTTCTATGCTCCATTACTAAATCATGGTTATCTGTTCCAACCCATCCAAATCTGTTTGTGTGCAAAGAGTAAACATGGGCTTGAAATGGAGGGCCCAAATAAAAAGTGTCTCGGCTGCCCAACGTAAGAAACACCAAAAAAGCAAGTTGGTATCTTGACTTGCCAGTTTTGCAAACTGTGGTGAGGAAGCCGAGATGACTCAGAGCCTGGTGTGAATTTTGCTTTCCAGAGCAGAGGCTTGCTGTCCTCATACAACGAGAAACAGTGTTTGCTGCTTGCAGCAGATCCTTTTCCAAGAAAGTCCACCCAGCAGAGGGTGCTGGCTGGACGCAGAAGAGATGTCTTCTCCACCCCACCCCACCCCGGTAGTCAGCTCTGCCGCGCTCCCTTCCCGGTACCTGTGCCATCACATCGTGGGACCAGATGTCCGAGGCCAAAGTGACGTGCCCTTTGCTCTCCGCTTCAGAGGGTCTCAGCAACGTGGGACCAAAGACGGTGGCTAGATTGTGTAGGGACATTTTGTTGACGGGCTCCTTCTCCGCAACCCTGCCGCAACGAAACAGAACCATTTCAGGGCCAGGCAAGAGTCTGGCACTGCCTTCAGGGTTGACGTGGCCACCCTTCGCTCTCACCCCAGCCAAGCCCAGTTGGAAAAAAAATCATTTTTTTCACGTCTTCCCAACCGTATTCTTTTCCTCTTGCCATTCCCACACCAGAAAGTTACACAACTTTTACTGCAGTCCTTCCTGCCTTCTTGCCCATCCCCTGCAGTTTCTTTCTCCTACCAAATTGTGGGCTTCGGAGATCTCTCAGCACCCTTCCTCAACTACTACCGCTGACCGCCCTGAATCGGAGCCAGCCCCTGCCCTGGAAATACAGCCACAGTGAGAAACAGCTGTGTGCGCAGTTGTTTTCCTGCCCTTTCTCACAGCAACAAGCTGGACACACGTGAGCCGTGCCCAGCCACACAGCTGTGGAACGAGACATATCCCCTGTCCTGGGCGAGGCACCTCCTTCCAGGCCACATTAATTCTCCCCCACACACCCCCCCACACCCCCCGTTCTTCGCTTGCTTGCTGTTCCTCATTCCTCTTGCCTTGCTTCTTATCAAACCCAAGGGAGGGAGCTGAGGGTGCAAGCTTCCAAGGCCCCAGTTCCAAAATTCCCCACGGTGTGTTTTCAGCCAGCTGGTCATGCCACGAAACTGCTGCTCCTAGAGCAGTTCTGTGTCCTCAGTCGAAGACTGTGGTGTAGGTGAGGACAGTGGGGTTTAGCATTGTGGGGGGACCACTCAACCCCGTTGCCTCCTCTCTGACCCCCCCTTCTCATCTCTCTGCCAACAGTGATGCAGAAATGCTCTGGGGCAGAAGAGAAAAAGCATCAGCATCAGACAGAACTCAAAGCCCCCAGGACTGAATATTCCCTTTTGCAAAGGTAGGGTATTTTATTTGGTTAAACGCCCTCAAATCTTTATAGGGGGGTAATTAATTAGATTTGTATAGCTTCCCCTCTCAATCAATGACTCTTTGCAATTTACAGTCAAGCATATTAATTTTAATGTATCAATATACCAATATTAAAAATAAAACATTTTAATAAAACATCAGACATCTAAAATAAATACACACAAGAAATATAAATTTAGAAGGTGCCCCCTCTAATGTAAAAATTAAAAAAAGGTTCCGTTCCCCAGGCCAACAGGAAGGAGGTTTCCTCCCCTTCTTTCTTTAGGAATATTCTTTTACCAGCTATTTTTCCACAAGTTGGTAAAAGTTTTATTTTTAAAAAAATTATTTTATTTCAATCTCGACTTTATTTTTGCGGTGCTGGCCAAGGGGCGCTATGTTTACCCTCGGTGCTGGATGTCCTTTCTCCTCCCAATAATTTGCTGGCAATCCTGGGAACCTTTCCAGGGGAAGCGTGGGACCGAAAAGGAGAACGTGCAAGAGAAACAAATCACAGTTTTCCTTCTGTCCGGTGGGAAGGGAAACTCACCGTTTCAAGTGTTCTAGCAGAAAGAGGAAGGTGATGAGGTTGGGGTCGGGAAGGGAGCGCAGAAGATGCAGCATGCAGTTCTCCCTGGCCGAGGGGTCCACAAGCGCTAAAAGAAAACCAGGTGGAAGTGAGAAAGGACCTGGCTTGGGCAGCGGTGGTCCTCGGCCCACCGGTGCTCTGGAGAGCCCTTAGCGCCCTGCCGAAAACTGGGCTCGCTCACAAGCATCTCCACTGGACCGTGGGATCCGGTCCCCGGTCCCCCGTGGCTCAGGAACGGTCCGCACAGCCTGGGGCCACCCCCTTGTCAGCCCTTCGAGGCAGGCCAGCTCAGGAAACAGACCCCCCCGAAACGAGACTAGGTCTCGATGGATATTACTTTTTCCTTCGTTACGCCAAACCGTTTTCAGGCTTCAGCAGACTCGTTATGTGCTCTTTATGAAAATCATAAAGACCTGATTCATAAATAATAATACTTAACAAGTAATAATAATGCATCACGGCCTCCCCAGCTCCCACAGAATGAGGATATTTTATTTCTGTTTCTTTATTTTTCTATCAAATTTATCTGCCACCCAATTCATTATAGTGGCTCTGGGAGGCAGATGAACAATAAAGTTCAAGATGACAAAAAATGCAGCAATATGAAAATACAAACAAGGAGACAAAAACAAGCAAAAATACAGCAATAAAAAATACAATTTGAAAAATAAAAGACCAAGATGAAAGAACGAGATGGTTAGGGTTGGGGTTAAGTTCACGGTTAACCCCGAATGGTCCTTTTTCCCCCTCACGTAATGCTTGGCAGCGATGGCTTGACCAAAGCTGCATCACTGGCTCTGTGAAATCAATCAGGGGTTCTTGTGTCGTGATCCAAAGAGAAACCAAGTTTACGCTTACCCAGGTTTGGGAAGCACTGATATGAATGATGAGAGCGGAACCTTGCGAGCCTAAAGGCGTTCCGTTCCCCGTCTTGCTCTCGCCGATTCCAAGAGAATCGAGCCGGGGCTCTCGAGGTTCCTCCTCGCCCTTCTTGCTCTCCTGGGCTAAGCTTGCATGTCCTAACCGGGGCCCCGTATTTCTCCGAGGTCATCTCGCCTCAAATGGTTGTTGGGAAGAGGAGCAGGTCGAAAGGCGTTTCTCCGTCTGCAGTCTTGGATTCGTGGGCCAGCAAGAAGCTGGCAGGGTCTGATCCTGGCAGGGAAGGGTGTCCCCCAGGATGCGTTCGGCCTTCGGTCCTGAGTTCGGCACATACCGCCTGCCCTGGAACCACCATTCCCACTATCAGAAATCCAGGGTCGTTCTTCTGCTCTGCCAAGTCACGAATAAAACCGCGGTGCAGCCTCCGGAGCCGCATTTCCCAGCCTTGACAACTCCAAGACGCGTGGATTTCAACTCTCAGAATGGCTGGCTGGGGAATTCTGGGAGGTGAAATCCACACCTCCTGGAGTTGTCAAGGTTGAGAAACGCGGCTCTAGAATTTCGTGCAGGAAGGGGAAGCGCCGCTTCTCCAAAATGGAAAAAGGCCCCAGAATATTGTGGCCCTGGACACGCCTGCATCCAGCCGCCTGCTTCACACTCTTGCCTGCTTTGCATCGTTCCCCGTCCTCAGCAACGCTTGCCCCCCTCAAATATTTATTAAATTTCTGTGCCGCCGCGTTCAAAGTGGATCCTTGCCAGCTCGCGATTCTCTCCCCTTGACCCACTGGGGACGGTGCGTTCTGTAGGGGCAGCCAGCCGCTGAGCTGCACCCCCAGCGCCTCCTGTGCTGGGAAAATGGGGCACGACGGGGATTCAGTTGTAAGGAGAAGTGCGAAGACGGGGGCCAGGAATCAGTTCAGTGGCCTTTACGTGAAGGGAAATATTTGGAGGGACTCCGAAACCCAGCTCAGCACCAAAGCCTAATCTAAAATAAGCTGTTAGAAGCAGATCTAAAATTTATTTATTTTATTGATTATTAAATTTTTATCTTGCCTTTGTTACTTTTGCCCTTTGTTCCAAGGGGGAGACACAAATTGCACTCTGTGGGTTACAAGTGCACCACAAACCCTCGTGGCTGCATTCAAGTACTGGTCGTCCTCGACTTATGGCCAGTTGCGTAGCAACCATTGGGAGTTATGACACCGCCCCAAAGGCACCAATAACCCAGTTCCAAAGCAATCACATGATCAACCCCTGTGATCATGTGATTGCACATCAGGTACTCAGCAACTGGCCAACATTTGGAACTGTTTACAGCATCCCATGGTCATGTGACCAGGTTTTAGGTCTTTACTGAAAACCAGCATTTCCTTCCAGTTTTCAGCAAAAACAGCCCATAGCTAACAATGGTTTCACTTTACAGCCACAGAGTTCACTGAATGACTGCCCCAAAAAAGTCCATAAAAACAGGTCTACTGCCCTGATCTACGACTGTAATGAGCGGGCCTGGTTATAAGTCGAGGACTACCTGTAAAGAGTCGTAAACGTGACTAGCTGTGATTTTAGTTCGTTTCAGGGAACTTAATGCATCCCAGAGTGCCAGTCAGTTTGGCTGGTTTACAGTGTGGTGGACAAAGCAAACCCACAAAGTGACTTAATTCTGGAAACACTCTAAGTGTGCTGATTTGGTGGCTCTGTGCCAGATGTTGGACGTAAGGGAGGAGGGAGGAGGGGACCAACCCCCAATCAGGAAGCGGGATGGGAAAAGGCTCTACAGTGCCTACAGATGTTGTTGATTTAATGCAAGCCAACCCATTTTGGAGTAAACAGCTTCTTCTGCAGGAACCCCGAAGATGTCAAGTTATTTTGTAAGGGCAAACTTTCCCAGGCAAGGAAGCGGCCACGCGCTGGCTGGGGGTTTTGAGCTGCAGCCGCAAAATGGTGGCGCCCTCCAGCCCGCAAGGAGAGCGCACGAAAGTCCTTACCGATGCCTTGCATGAAAGTGGAATAAAGCCGGTCCGTAAGGAGAGGCTCCGGGAGTTCGCGGAAGTAGAGCTTCAGGGTCCCAGCGATGGCGTTGATGTCCATGTCGCTCAGCATCACCAGGATATCTTTGCTGTCTAAGCAGAGTTCAGATCAAGCCTGGGTTAGAACGGAGTTTCTCAACCGTGGCACGTCTAAGAGGGGAGACTTCGACTCCCAGAATCCCCCAGCTCGCATGCTTTAAGAGCGGTGGGCTTCAACTCCACTGAGGTCCGTCCGCCTTTGAGCTGTCAGGGCTGAGCAACGCTGGTTTAGGACCTCGCTATTCAGAGGCAGCCCCCTTCGATTCTCAACCGCAAACAGTAAGGGGGCTGGCTTTCCCCAAACCACCGAGCTGGGCACAACTTGAAACCACCCACGGGGCGAGGGATGCTGGTTGCTCAAATGTGCACATTCCCAAGAGCGGTTAGAAAGAAGGGTGGAAGGGAAACTCACTGGAGTCAAAGGCGGCTTTCAAGGCCTGGATGTCGGTGGCCACCCCGGAGATCCGGTAGATGCCGACTTCGTCGATGCCCCGTTTCTCTACCTCTTCCACACACTGGCGCACAACGTACGGTATCTTGGAGCGCTCCCGCCTGTGGAAAAAAGGAGAGCGTCATGGAGTACTGCCTGATTTTACAACCTATTTTACCACGGTTGTTAAGTGAACCACACAGTGCTTCCCTCATTGACTTTCTTTGTCAGAAATGAAAGATTGCAAACAGCAATCACGTGACCCTGGGACATGTTGCAACTGCGATAAATACGTGCTGGTTGCCGAGTGTGGAGGCTGCAATAAATAAATAAATGTGAAGACTGGTCATAAGTCACTTTTTTCATTGCCGTTGTAACTTTGAACAGTCACGAAACGAGTGGTCGTAAGTTGAGGACTGCCCATATCCCATTCGATCTGGGCTACCCGAAGTGCTCCTGCAGAGGATTCAGTGGGGGAACCTATCCCCCCGGGCTGATCTCAAAAAGCTGAACAAGCTGATCCATTGGTGGGAGCCATCCGAAAGTAGGGGGGGGACAGCTGCAAATGATCATCACGCCATAAGACAGGGACGGAATCGTGGTTCAAGGTATTTTTGTGAAGGACATTTTGCAAAGTCAGCAGAAGAGGAGTGTGAACGCACAAGAACTTCTTTTCCCTTTGAACGGCGCTGGCAGTGCCCACGAGAGCCGTTGTATTGAAACCTCCGGGACCCCCTGCCCCAGGAAACCCACGGAGCTGCTTCCCCCTCCTGATCTTTTACCAGCCGTTCCCAACCTGGCATCCGAAGTTCTGAACTTGTAATTTTCGCCACGCTGGCTGGAAATCCCGAGTTGGAAATGCTGGTTTCCACCCGTGTTCGCCCCATGTGGGATTCTTTTTAATTAAGGAAAAAACAGGCTAGGAATTTTACAGTCAAACAAACAAATAAATGTAGGTTCTGGCTTGAGCAAGGAAGGTGGAAAAGAAATACTCCAAGACAGTCCTCAACTTATGACCGGTCACTAGCAATTGTCCAAAGTTAAAACAGACCCGAAACAGGGGACTTATGACCCAGATCTAAAGTTCCCCTCTCAGCCATGTGACAGCAGTTCGGGAACTTGGTGACACAGCCACATTTACGGACATCTGCAGCGTTCCGCAGTCAGGGGGTTGCATTTTATGAGAGTTTTGCCAAAAACTGGCATTTACTTTCCAGCTTTTGGAAAAACTATGTCACAGTGAGCAATGGGTTCACCTAAGAATCACTGTATTTGCTTAATGACTGCAGCAAAAAAGGTTGTAAAATTAAACCTGACCCATTTTATGACCATCATGACATATTACCATAATGGGCAGGCTCCATTAGAGCCGTAAGTGGAGGACTACTTGTACGCTGTAAGCAATGGGTTTGTTGCCAACTTATGACTCTGGCGGTACGCCCCATGGAGAAGTCTTAAATCTTGGAAATACTGCCCCCCCCACTTTAACTAGGAAGGGAAGACCACCCTCTTCCGACTTTGTCACACAAAACCCAAATAAGCCGACTATTACGGCTTGTGGCAGTGAATTTCCCTAACCCAGATGAGATGAACAGGCTTATTAAACCCCCAGCAAGGTAGCAAACTTTTACTTGGCTGGCCAAATCACAAAATGCAAACCAGGCTTGAGATGGCTTGAAATACCTTTTAAAGGAAAATTTTTGCTTTTGTGATAGAGCAAAATTGGTCTAAAAGGTCATTTCAATACAGGTAGTCCCCACTTAATGACCAGTCAGTAAGTGGCATGGTCCATTACGGTCGTAAGTCAAGGACTACATGTACACAAAGCAAGAACTGGTTTCCAAATGGCATTTTAAACAGTTTCTAAAGCAGGGTATCATTTACCCTGTTTGACTATTCACTCTTCTGCCCCAAGAATATTGTCGCTCTGTTGCATCACAACCTGCCCCCACAACACACACCCTTTTTCTTTGCACAACTTCCAAGCCCCCAGTCCAACCTACTTGGTGACCACGCTGATTTTGACTCCAAAGACCCCTGTTTGCTTTTTGGAGGGGGTTCTCTTGAGGCTCATGTCCCGGCTTGTGAATTTCATTGAAAATTCTACTTTGACCTGAAAGAGAAACGCGCCAAACAGGAAATCGGAGATTACAAAATGACAAAACAAAGCAATCCTGACTACAGGTAGTCCTCAATTTACAACTACAATGGGGACTAGAATTTCCATTGCTAAGCAGGGCAGTTGTTAAGGAAGTCATGGCTGAATTTACGACCATTTTTGCCACTGTTGTTAAATGGCTCACTGCAGTTGTTAATCATGCAGTCATTAAGTGAATCCAGCTTCCTCGTGGATTTTGCTTGTCAGAAACCGGCTAGGAAGGTTACAAATGGCGACCGCATGACCCCAGGATGTCGCAACCATCATAAATACATGCCAGTTGCCAAGCGCCTGAATTTTGATCACATGACCCTAGGGATGCTGCAATGGACATAAGTGTGAAGACCAGTCATAAAATACATCACTTTTTTTCAGTGTTGTAACTTTGAATGGTTGCTACATGAATGGTGGTAAGTGAAGGACCACCTGCACAGAGAAGAGGGGGAGACTGTCCAGAAAGGGATGGGGAGACAGAAATGGGGATGACAAGCACCCCGCCATGCTTACCCCATTCATCTCGATCACATCCACATGCCAGTTCTTGGTCTGCACCGTCTGGGGGTCCAACTGCAAAAGAAAAAGAGAAATACGAGAAAATGAGGCCTCCGTTGATTGCAAAAAAGTGAGAAAAGTGCAGGGACAGGGAGGAAAGGCTCAGTGTGCACGGGTGCGTGCATTTACGAGTGTGAGCATATATGCAAGTAAGAGGATCGGTCATAAGTCACTTTTTTCAGTGCCATTGTATGTATCTTCGGTCGCTCAACAAGTGGTTGTAAGTCAAGGACTACCTATAGTAAAGTTTGTGAGCCAGAAAAAAGCGCTTCTAGGCTCTTTCTACCGACATCCATCTTGGAGGAGGATTGATTTATTCTTTCTGTTGTGGGGTCTAATTTTGATTTATTCCCACTGTTGCTTTTGAAGGATGCTCGTAATCCGAATAACGCACAGAAGGAAGCCTGCATTTGTGTCTGCTGGCGTGTGGGCTTGCGGTGTGTTCGGATTCAGAAGCAACCTGGAGCTTTGGAGCGCATCCCCTTCTCGCCAAGGACTCGTTTGGAGCGAGAAGCAACTTTTCAGGATGAGACTGGCACCCTCTGCGGCAGCCTTGCGTTTTGG
The DNA here is from genome assembly GCA_032468055.1 of Acrochordus granulatus. Classification (NCBI taxonomy): domain Eukaryota; kingdom Metazoa; phylum Chordata; class Lepidosauria; order Squamata; family Acrochordidae; genus Acrochordus; species Acrochordus granulatus. The sequence continues at coordinate 41,329 of JANHZU010002803.1, read as the reverse complement.
AAAAGAAACATCCAGTTTAGGGATCTGAAGGCTTGGCCCAAACCTCTTTTCCCTTCGCATCCAAGCAGTGCGCAGTCCTGCCAATACGACAATTAATTTAGGGCCAAGCATGAATTTAGAGGAAAGCTGGAAGTCGGTATGGTACAGCTACCTGGTTAGAATCATTTTGGCCACTCTGGGGGAAAACACCTGGACGGGAGGTGTGTTTGCAGCAGAAGGAAAGAAAGAAAGAAAGAAGAGAGTGGCTACAAGTACACGTGCATGAATCTTGCTCGCTAGCAACTATAAAGACACAGCTTTTGGCCGATTTCCCTCCGCCCCCCCTCGCCCCAAACTGCCCTGGAGCTGCCCTATGTTGGCCCCTGGACTCCTGAGCTCGGTTGCTCAGCTGCGGCCCCCAGCCCCTTTCGGCCCTTCGCGGGTTCTGCAAGCAGGTGCTCCAAGGACATCGCGCCTAATCTTGCGGGAGGTGGAAGAGGAAACCAGCTGACCTGTCTTGGACCTCGCCAAGGCCCGCCGGCTCCCAGGGCTTGGAGACATTTCTAAGGCAGCCTCCCAAAATAACACCCGAAAGGCCACGACTTCCACACGACCCCGAGCACTCTTCTGTGGTCCCCTGGGAAAATCGACAGAGCCATTTCCGGAAAGCTGCCGCAGGGCTGCTCTGAAGTGGACTGGCTCGGCGTCTTGGGGCTGCCCCCGAGAACTTCTCCAGAGGATGAGGGGATTCAGGAGGAGGAGGAGAGAAGGGATTTTCGGGTCTCCATCGCCGGGTGGCCGGTCTCCGAACTACGGGGCCTGCCTCCGAAGGGACCTGAGCCCTAGGTAAATCCCCAAGGGGCCGCCTCGCCTTCGATGTGGCATCTGCTGCACTTGGCCTCGGTGGTCTTCCAGCCCGACGCCTGGCCAGGGTAGGGCTTCACTGGGCAAACAGCTGCCCGGTTTTCTGGAAGACCTCCGGAGACGGACCTCACACACCTTCAGGAGGGAGGCCGATCCACGCTGGACGAAAGTCCCCAGCCAGTTTCTCCTTGGTCCACGTTTGGATCCCTCCCTGTGCAGCTGCCACCTGCCGGTTCTGCCCTGTCCATAGCTTAGATGCGCAGCGAAGCCCCTCAAGCCTGTCGATTGATTCTGAGGCCTATGGACTTCCACTCCCAGAATCCCCCAGCCAGCCTGCTTGAAGAGGGGTGGTCTTCACTTCCAAGAACCTTCCAAACAGAGTGCTTTAAGAGGGGTGGGCTTCAGCCCCCGGCACGCTGGCTAGGGAATTCTGGGAGCTGGAGTCCACACAACTTGACATTGCCCAGTGAGAAGCGCTGCTGTGGACGGAAAGCTTTGGCTGACCGACAGGCCCCTACCGGGGACAGTGAAGGAAGTGGCATCCGGTGTCGTGAGCCAAACACTCGCCGCTCGGAGCCGTTTTCTTTTTTGTTTTCTGTCCTTGTTTCCTCACTCGGCAGCCTCCAGACCCCAGCAGCTGGACATGAGCTCACTCGTAGCCCGACAAATTAAAACTGGACTAAATGAAAGCATTTCATCACTAGACCCGGAGCAAAGTCATGGTGAAGGTACCGGAGCCCTGGATTCAAGCCTGCCCTCAGCCCTGGGAGCTCGTGGGATGACTTTGGGCCAAAGTCTTCTTGGCCTGGCCCGCCTCGCAGGGTTGTTGTTTTGGGAGGGGGAAGTGCCAGAGGCTGTCTTGAGTTGCTGGAGAAAAAGCAGGTTACGAACTTAGCAAATCAATCAGCCAACTTCGCAAAAGATAAAAGAACAAAAATAAATGGTTCGAGTAGCCAAACAAATCTACCAGCAAAAAGTCAGCCAACCAGCAAACCATGAAGAAATAAATTAAAAATAAATGCAACTAGCAAAATAAACCTACTAGCAAAGAATGACCCATCCTGGAAGAATAAATCACGTAGCAAAAGATAAACCGATTTTTGATGGGAGGGGTGGGGGAGGTGGGCTCCCTTGGTCAACAGGCAGCGACCCTGCAGAGCGGGCCGGCTGAGAATCAGCGATTCGGTGCAAACTGCTCTGCGACTTTGACTCGCACTACGAAGATCCAATCCAGGTTGCTGCAGAACAAACCCAACCTGTAGTCGTTCCGTCCGAAGGCTTTGGACTACAGCTCCCGCTGACCCCACCACCCGTCCTGGCTGGGGATAATGGAAGCTGTAGTTCCACACGAGGTGATCGCACTTTCCCCAGCAGAAAGCCCCTTCTTGCTTAACAAAAACAAGATAAAATTTGATTTAAAAGATTTAAAACGGCCTGGGTTTGTTTTTGTTTTGCTCTGCGGCAACAGAGTCGCCCGCTGGGATGAAGGGATTCGTCATTTCGGTAGGATTTGCCCATTAATGCAAATTCTCTGAAATTCAAGCCCAGCTGTGGCTGGGAATAGCGATCCAAGAGCAGAGCGAAAATAGGGATGTGGGGGGGCGACGTTTCACAAGCCCCCCAGGATTACAGCTGCACTTGAGGCACGGAAATGAGCAGGGGGTGACCCAAACCGTCCAGACGGCAGAACCCGCTTTCTGTTGCGCAGCTGTGGAGCAGGCCGGCCCGGGTGGGCTCTCCGGCATTCAGCAGCGTGCGAACAGCGGCTGCATTTTGCCAGCCATGCCGCTGCGGCAGAGGAGGGATTGGGGGCAGCAAGCCCCTGCAACACGGGCCAGCTGGCCTGGATTTCCTCTGCAGCCACCGCAACGCTTACTGTGCCGCTGTCCCCGCCATCCAAGCACCCCTTAAAAATCTCCCACACTCCCATCTGGAATAAGAGGGGTTTGCTCCGAGGACTATGGTTTGATGAAAATCAGGTTGGACTGGGGGTTTGGCCCACATCCTGGCTTGTGGGAACCGCCTCCTCCCAGCTTGTAAGGATGGGGCAGGGACTCAGGGCAGAGACAGGGGAAAAAGCCCCTCCCAAAGGAAAGAAGATGCTTGGAAAGACAAAGGCAACTACCCAGCCCACGTGCCCCAACCAAGCATTCTAAAGCAGCCCTCAAAGTGTTCAGGTTGTTCTCAATTTAGGATGACAATTGGGATCATAATTTCATTGCTAAGGAAGGCGGTTGTTAAGTGAGTTGTGCCCAATTGTATGACCTTGTTTGCCACAGTTGTTAAGTGAATCACTGCAGTTGTTAAATGAATCACGAGGCCATTAAGCAAATCCAACTCCCCCCATCGACTTTGCTTATTGGAAGCCAGCTGGGAAGGCTGCAAATGATCATCACATGAACCCAGAATTTAGCAATGCATGCTGCTTGCTAAATGTCCGAATTTTGTTCAGATAACTGTGGGGATGCTGCAGTGGTCAGAAGTGCAAAGACTGATCCTAAGTCTCTTTTTCAGTGCCACTGGAACTCTGAATGGTTGCAAGTCGAGGACTACCTATTCAGCAATCCCCTGGAAGCTTGTTAGGATTAAGGAAACTTCCATGTTCAGGGGCAACGTACCTCTGGCTATCCCAGAAACTCAGAACGCACAGCTGAGCAAGGTCACTTGGTGCATCGTGCCCCCAAGAGACTGCATGGGCAGAAAAGAGGGCTATAATCATAATATAAGGGATTGATACATACATACATACACATATACATAAATATATATAAAAAATCATAAGAAGGGATTGTTAGCAAATCAGCATTGTGGAAAAGACATTAACTCATCAAGACGGTATCCTGAGCCTACGTCATCCTGGCTGTCTTCAGGCTGTTGCTCGCTTTCATTTTTCGTGTCTGGCCTACCTCATAGGGTGGTTGTGAAGCTAAAACAATAGCAAAGAACCACGCAAGGTATGTTGGAGGAAAAATGGGACACAACTCAAATCTACCAATAAATTATGTTTTGATGAATTCAGGTTGACTCTTGTTCATCTGAGCATCTGAAAGGAGTCCGTTCTGGGCTAACGTAAGCATCATCTCACATCAGCCGTTAATCGGGGACAATGTGTTGATTCTTGGATCCCTTCCATGCTACAATTCCCAGAACTACAGGTAGTCCTCAAGTCATGACCATTCATTTAACCACCTTTCAAAATTATGATGGTGCTGAAAAAAGCAACTTATAACTGGTCCTCGCAGTTACGACTGTCACAGTATTCACATGGTCACACGATCGCAATCTGTGTGCTTGGCAACCGGCTTGCATTTATGACAGCTGCAGCATCCCAGGATCGTGTGATCATCATTTGCAGCCTTCCCACTGGCCTCTGACAAGCAAAGTCAATGGGAGAAGCTGGATTCACTTAATGACTGTGTGATTCACTTAATCAACATGGCAAAAATGTTGTACATTCAGGCATGACTCACTTAGTGACAGACGTTTTGGTCCCAGAAGTGTGGCCGCAAATCGAGGATTATCTGTTCCAACTAATTAGATGCAGATACCAGAAGTTTTAGTCCCAACGGATCCAGAGGTCAGATGGCAGGAAGGCTGCCCTAGATTCTGGGCGTTCTCCGCAAAGGAGAGGGATGCTCCACTGCCACATGCTCAGGGGCTCAGCGCCACCTCTCCCCCCCAGAGGAAACGCAGCTGAAGAGCTGGTAGGAGCTCTGCCAGCTGTTGCTTTCTCAGCACTGCAGCGTGCTTCGGGCCAATGTTTCCAGACACAACATGGACTTCCCCACAACAAAGGACCCATCATCGCAACGGGCCCCACCAGTTCAGGGAAAGAACTGGAGGCTGCCCTCCTATAACATCTGAAACCTGGCTGTGGCTAACCTTGGTTTGTTTTGGGTAGAGGGTGCTTCACTTGTTCTCGAGTGACCACCAGTTTGCACAATTCCAGAAAAAGGGGGTGATCCCTAACCAAGTTTGTGGTGTGAATGTTGTGGGCTTGCAACTAAAAAGGAGGTGCCCACATGGATCCCGAAAACACAGATCTTTGGCGCTCGATCCTGGCATGTTACAGAAGGAGACACACCAAACAGCAGCAGCCCAGCTTGACGCACAAAAGCAGATGTTCCCTCGGCCCGTGGGCCACCTCCAGTCCTGATTTGTTCCTTTCTGGGATTCTCAGAAGTCCTGGGAAGTTATCCTGGCTTAACCTCCGGGAACATTTTTCAGACTGCTGGGGGGCGCCCAAAAAGCTTTTGGCTCCTTACCAGAGAGGCATCTCTGCCTCTGGTGCCAAACTAAGCTGGCATGAGACGGCTAAGCCTCCAAAGCATCGTGCTGGCACATGTGCAGGTCCCTGGGCTGCTCTCGAGACCTAGACACCTCCAATTATCCGTCCCTGCGTCTGCCAAAACACGGGGTCCCCGAGGAGATCCGCAGCATCTGGCGGGTCCCGCCCCCGAGAGTTGTTCCAGTCCCCTTCCCAGATGGCGAACACAGCAACGGCAGTGGGATCTATCGGACGGGCCCGTCTGGAGCGGATAATCAGTTTCCAGAGAGAAAGACTGGCTCTTTGTCTGCAAACAGCTGGGACACAGGGGTGTGTGTGTGCGTGTGCGCGCGCGTGAAGCCACAGACTGATCCAGGCTCCCTGCAAAACAAAATCCGTTTTTCTGCAGAACAGAAGACAAGGATCGAAACCGATTCCAAAGAACAGAGGATCTCGGACCAGGCGCTTGTGCAAGAATCTGGACCACTGTTTTTCATTAGGCCTCTTGCCTGGAAGCCATTATGCGCTCAGCAGGGAGCCATGCAGAGTAGCAACAGGCCCCCTCTACTCAAGGCAGGTAGAACTTCCTGCCATTGGGAGTAACTGAAAGGTTCAAGGGAGCCCTTAATCCCTGTCTTGTGCCCAATTCTATAGCCTTTTCTTGCCATGGTTGTTAAGCAAATCACCCTAATTGTTAAGTGAATCACATGGGCATTAAGTGAGTCTGGCTTCCCCCACTGACTTTGCTTGTAACCCACCATCTCACAGGCTACTTTAAAACTGGATGGGTCCCAGCAAGATAGCCAAACTCCTTTAGAGAAAATGACTGGTAGTCCTCAACTTATGCCCAGTTGCTTAGCAACCATTCAAAGTCACGATGGGTCCACCTTGTGGCTACTTACAACCCAGATCCAAAGTTCCAACTGTCAGCCCTCCCTGCAATCATGTGACTGAATGTGGAGCACTGCAACGTCCTGCAGTCATGTGACTGCATTTTACAACGGTTTTGCCAAAAAAGGCCCTTCCTTCCGATCTGCAGCAAAACCGTGCCCACAGCAAACTGTTGGTTCGCTTAATGACCGTAGTGTTCACTTCAATGACCGTGCACTGATTTGCTTAACAATCGCTGCCAAAAACCTCATGACACTGGACAGGCTCCGTCACAGTTGTAAATCGAGGACGAACTGTATTCTGTTCAGCGATGCATCCCAGCAGTCAGGCTAACTTAGAAAGACCGAATCTCTTCTCTGACAAGAGCGGCTACGGAGACCCCAGCGTCTGCAGCCCCTCTCTCCACAGAGGGAGGTTTTTGTGGTCACTCTGCCAGCCGATGCTTCCAGCCAGCCTTTACTCCGTCCAGCTGTTTCGAAGCAGGAGGAGAGGAAATGCACCAAGGCCAAAACTTTCCACCCCAGGCCACCGGTGCCAAGGGAGGCAGCTGCGAAACGAAAATTTCCAAGCCGGGCAGAGGCCCTTTCCATTGCAGAGCACTTCTGCGCACCCCAGAAATGTGCACTTCTGCTGCTGGGGAGCTGTGCCACTGTCAAGCCCGCCAGGCACGGAAAAGAGACGACCACAGTGCGCGGCTGTGATGAGGCGTTTTTTTCCTCTTTGCTCCAGTTGCCCTTTATCGCGCATAACTAAGAACTGCGTGCACTTTTCCAGCTCAACCCCAAACTAGACTGAGTAGCTGGGGTGCTTGGACCTTCTAGTGCCAGGGACCTTCCATTGTTGATCGCAAATGATCCAGAGCACAATGTGGGCATCCTTTGCACATTTTGGGGTTGTGCGCCAGTCATGCCCATTCCTGGCCCCAAGGGCTCTGCTCACTATCACTCATGCCCTTGCGACCTTTCATCTGGACAACTGCAACACGCTCCATGTGGAGCTGCTCCTGAAGAGCATTCAGAAGCTTTGATTGCGCCCGGAAGCTTCCATTGTTGCAGAATGTGATTACACGGGTGGATCATTTGCGAGTTGGGTGCAAATAAATTTAATTAATAAATAAAATTATTTGGCACGTGTAACACTATGGCTCAGTGAGCTGCACTGGTTTCTAGTGTGCTATTCAAGATGCTGGTGTCACCTTCATGGCTTGACCCCTTGTTACTTGGGGGACCGTCCCTCCCCAGCTCTTTCTACCCCCTGATCCAGTCAGGCAGGATGGGCATGCTCCGGGCCCTGTTTGCTAAGGAATGCCAGTTGGCAGGACTTAGAAGATGTGCTGCCATGATGCCCGCCCTATGAACATTCTTCCTCCAGAAAGCAGGGTGGCCCCAACTTTGTTGGGTTTTCATAAGCCCTTAAACTCCTGGTTGTGTGGCTGGGCTTGGGGTCCAAAGTATATGCAGGGACCCGTTTCATGGTTGCTTTCATGTTATTTTACTGTCTTCCCACTTACGAAACGCATTTGCTGCCCATCTCATTATCAAGTGACTCTGGGTGGCTTGCAATGCCATAAGTAACATTGTAAGACAATGAAAGGTTAAAAACATTAAAATGTTGGGCACTGAAAGTTAAAACATTAAACATTATTTTGTTTTTATGTTTTAAATTTTATTTGCCGCCCAGAGTTATTTAGGGAGATGGGCAGCCATATAAATTAAATAATAAATAAAAACCAGCCTTTGTTCCAATGGCAGGAAATCACTGGAAACGACCAACAACTGCTAGGCGCACTCAGTGGCCTATTTCATGCCCAAACACGCCTGTCGCTACCTCTTGCACTCCTGAGAGATGCTCCCCTTCCGTGCTTTGATGGACTGGTTTTCAGATTTTCCCCCACTTAAGTCTGAAAGATGCTCCCATCTCGTTTGTTACTCATCTTTTATTACTCTTCCAGCATGGATGACTTCTCAGTTTAGAGTGGGAACCGTATCATGCCGATGAGCTCTTAAAGCCGAGCAGGTCAATCAAATCACAATCTGAATTTGTGCCCTTTAAAAACGAAAGCATCCCAGGGAAATTGTCCTTAAATACGCAGATGCTGCTTTGCAGATCCCCGCGCAGAGCATCTCCTTCTGCAGACGTGCTTGAATTTAGCACAGATGGGCTGTCTGGATCAATTGCACAGCAGAGGATGTGGGCACTTGAGCCGAGGACCGACATTCTGGAAGTATGACATTAAACAGGGGAAGGGAGGCGCCAGACTGTCAAGCCCTGAGTGTGTCTACAGAATTTCCATGCCATATTTTAACAACCGGTTCTGTATTGTGCTTAGCCATAAACACATGCCATTATAAAATACTAAATACAAGTAGTCATTGACTTACGACCGCAGTTGGGGCCAGAACATTTGCCATTAAGTGAGGCATCATATCAGTGCACCCAATTTTATCATCTTCTTTGCTGTGGTTGGGAAGCAAATCACCAGGGTCATTGAGACATCATGTGATCGCTATTTATAACCTTCCCTGCCAGTTTCCCCCTTGACTTTGCTCGGCATAGGTCACTGGGGAAGGTTGCAGCTGGCGATCATGTGACTGCAGGGACGCTGCGACGGGCCTAAATGCGAGGACCAGTCATCACTTTTTACAGCAGTGTCATAACATCAAAGAGTTGCTAAACAAATGGCTGTAAGTCAAGGACTACCTGTATTCCGAAGAGGCCAAGGGCAGGATGTATGCGATTTCCTTACACGTCAGAGGTCGTGCATTCCTGGCTAGAACAAGCGTAAGGAATAGAGAATCCTGTCCTTTACCACGGGATCCTAAGGCTGGAGGGGAGCTTGGAGGTCTTCTAGTCCAGCCCCTGCCCCAGGCAGGAGTCCTCACATCTTCCTGGACAAATGGTCATCCAATTTGTTCCTGAAAACCTCCTCCTGAATATCATCTGCCTTCCCCAACTTGGTGCTTGCCTGGTAGTCTTTGACTTACTACCATTCATTTAGTGACCATTCGAAGTTGCAGTGGCACTGAAAAAAGTGACCTACGGCCGGTCCTCGCACTTACAACACGGCAGCATTTCCCCAGTCATGTGATCAACATTCGGGAGCTTGGCAACTGGCTTGTATTTACAATGGCTGCAGCATCCTAGGGTCATGTGAATGCCATTTGCAACTTTCCCAGGAGGTTTCTAATGAGCAAAATCAACGGGGGGCAAGCTGTATTCAACTGACAGCCACCTGATCCACTTAACAACGGCAGTGATTCACTTAACGACCGTGGCAAATCAGGCACAACTCATTTAACAACCGCCTTGCTTAGCAACGGGAGTTCTGGTCCTAATTAGGGTGGTAAGTCTGGGACTACCTATGCATTGGACACCGAGGCCCATCCCTGTCTGACCCCTGGGCAGCTGTCTCCAATCCCAGTTGGAGATCCAGAACTGAGGACCCTACGCTGGAAGCACAAGGGTTTCACCTCGGTTTCAACTTCATCTGCACCAGCAGCGCATCTTGAAGAGCACAGCTGAAATTACAGCAAGGGAGGAAAAGGAAGAGCGCTATTTAATTACACCCATAAAATTAATTACATCTCTGAGATCTGACTCCTCCACTTTTGCCGGTTTTAACCAGATGATTCCCTCCTTTGGAGAGGAAGAATAATGAAGCTGGCCTGGAGGGCGTGCAGCAGAGGAGATGGATTTTAAGGAGGAAGGCATGGCAACCGTAGGGAAGGTCTGAAGGTAAAGCTTTTCACCGACAACTAAGATCGTGTAACATCGGGCAGCGGAAGGTGGAACGCAAAGAAGAAAGCAAAATTTGGAAAGGCCACCAACACCTTCAAAGGCTGCAGGAAGAAGGAGACCAAGTCAAGGCTGACTGGTGTCTGGACAACGAGCGATCAGTAGAAACTCATGTATTTTGGGCACGTGATGCCAGCGGAAAAAATTTCACTTGGCAAAGTAGACTCTATATAGACACAGACATGCATACGTACATACTTACATACAGTCCTCAACTTACAGCCACAGAAGGGACCAGAACTTCTATCGCTAAGCAAGATGAGTCGTTCCCAATTTTACCACCTTTTTTTGCTGTGGTTGCTGAGCAAATCACTACAGTTGTTAAGTGAATCAAGCAGCTGTTAAGAGAATCCAGCCTCCCCCATTGACTTTTCTTGTCAGAAACCAGCTGGGAAGGTCACAAATGCAAGCTGCCAAGTGCTCAAATTCTGATCACATGACGGTGGGGATTTTGCAAAGGTTGTAAGTCACTTTTTTCAGTACTGTAACTTTGAATGGTCATTAAATGAATGGTTGCAAATTGGGGACTTCCTGTATAGATACATTTTTTATCTATATTTTTCAACCTCAGCCATTTTAAAATGTATGGATTTTAAATCTCAGAATTCCCCAGCCAGCATGAATTGAAATCTACTCGTCTTAAAGAGGGAAAGGTTGGAAAATACCGTTGTATACAAATACGTAAGCATCATTAAATAGGGTTATCCTTTACTGAACTGTGTGTACAAAACTCTGAATACATACATGGGTTGCATATAAACACACAAACGCTCTCTCTCACACACAGCCTCCCGTTCCCCTCCTGCTTAATTAAATGGATAAAGGCCAGAAAATATTCTGCTTAATTAAATAAATTAAGGCCAAAAAAACATAAGGCTCAGCAAGACTGAGGAAGATAGAAGGGGACTGCACAATTTATTAGAAGAGTCTCTGGAAATGCTTACACAAGAGGAAGCGTCAGTTGTCTGTCAGTCACCGCAATCAAGTCGGACTGAGCGGCATCCAAGTCTCTGCAGATGTGCAAGCCTAAGAAAGTTAGTCTCCTCTCTGCAATTTAAATTGATCCTGAATCTATTTTTTACCACCTGGGACAAAGCGCACAAGGCAGGAGCCTTTCTTTACATCACAGTTTGAATCCAGACCATCTCTGAATTCACTGTGCCAACAAGATCTTAGCAAGGTAATAAACGAGGAACCAAGGGACTTGTGGGGGGTCCCAGCCTTGGTGCCACCAGTCCTCGGGGCATCCCTGAAATCTCTGTGTCAGCATTTTCCATCTAGTCCTTGCTCCGTGGTTATCTTTGAAAGGACAAACCACAGTTTGAAACAAAGCACCAAAAAAAGGCTTCTCATATTTTTTGCATGTCAGCAAGGCAGCAGGGAAGGAAAGGATGAAAAGTACAAAGAGAGAAAAGCAAACACTCTGTCTGGGTCAGGGTTCAAGCCAGGGGCTGCATGCCTTCCCTCCAGCTGGGCGAGATTCAGTCACCCCCCACTCCCAAAAAGAACAAGATGCTTGCTTAGAGCCAGCCACGCTATAGCCAAAGGCAGCAATGGTGCTTTTTATGCTCAAGGATCTTTCCTTTAAGAAAGATGCTCAGGAACCACCTGCAGTCCCAGGGCTTCCTAGGTGCCCAAGCCCACCCCGCCCCCAAAAAACAGGATCCAGTTTCCCACCATTGGAAACTGACAAAACCACTCAATGGAGGGCCTTCAAAGGCACACTGGTGTTTGAAAAATAAAGATGCTGTCCAAATTCCCCTATCCACACACAGAATTGTGCCATCCAAAGGTTTCTTAAATAAAGAATCAGAAATAGCACCCAAATTCTTTGGCCAGCTATTTAGGCACTGGGGAAGGATCTTTTAGCCTTGGCATCCACACATTCTAAAACCTGTTTCTTGAACACGTGCAGAGGACTCCTTCCTTTTTCATTAAAAAAATATTTTATTTCCTTTATTAAATTTCTATACTGCCCGTCTCCCTAAGTGACTTGGCAGCTGCAACCAGTGTCAGATTACAAAAGAGAGATAACTGAGTTAAGACCACCGACCACCAGCTATTCAACCTTTAGAAATGCACTGATTTGAGGAGTGGGGAGTGTGTCCCCCTAAATCACATCCTTGTCAGCCAGTTTTTTCTTCACCTGCAACCGGTTTGGCTGCAAAATCCTTTCTGCTCCCCCCCTCCCTTAGCCTGAAGAACCTTGCAAACACCATAATCTCCCCAAACACCATTTGACTCGGCTTAATTGGGCTGCCAAGCAAACAGACTGTATTTGTGCAGAGGGGAGTCACAACAGCTGCTGAGGAACGCAACTGCAGCAGGCAAGTTTGGATCTTGGCAAGCCCTCCGGGCAGGCAGCAGATTCCTCGTCCACTGGAGCACATCGTAATTGGGAGTTTCAGACTAGGTGGCACAACACGCCATATCTGAAGCCTCTGTTTGTTTACAAAGCAGACATTTGCACTAATGTTTCAAAAGTGAAGCCTGTTCACAACACACTGTAAGGCTGGGTGCTTGCAAGAATCTGAGTCACCAGCTATGCAACCCTATTGAGGTTGGACTTGTGTGTGGTGTGAACTCAACGTTTGGTCCAAGGGTAAGCCAGCTTTAATTCTGCTTATCCCTCCAAATTATTACTTGCAAAGGGAGCAAGAAAGTCCCCCACTACCTGGGGATAGGAGAGAGACCCGAGAAAAGCCCCCTTCCCCTGCACCTTTTGCCGAAGTAGCTTGCTCCGCACTCTTCCCCACAGCTTGGCGCCAGTGTTGGGGGGCCTCTTGCTTCCGGGGGCCTCCTCCAGGGTATCCAAAGAGCAGTGGTCCACACGTTCGCAGGACAGATTCATCGGCTGCACCAAGACCTCAGTCATCTCGTTCCCTGTCTCCCCCTGCCTCGGGATACCCCAGGAATGACAATGGGCACCAATTCCGAGAGGCAAGCTGCTCGCTCAGTCAGCAGGAGGAGAAAGCAGAGCCCATTTCAAGGGAGGAGGGGCTATTTAAAAGGACCACCGATTCAGCATGTGGGCCTTGGGAAGGAGCTTAGGTGCGCACCATCCCTGGATGAGATGCACGCTCAGCGAACAGCCAGAGAAGTGTGGAGCGATGCTGGCTTTGCCTCTGTTCCTCCCTCTTTCCTCCCTTCTCTCTTCACCCCCCCAGCTTTCCTATCGGCTTAACCCCTCCAGCACCAAGTCTGTTTCCCCAAAGAAATCTGCTGGAAGAGACTTTCTCCAAGGATTCGAGACGGTTAACTCCTCCACTGCCAAAGCAGAGAGGACAGATCTCGAGGAAGGGAAAGAAACAGAGCCAAGAATCCAGCTGCTTTTCCTCTTCTGCAGAGCTCAAAAGCTCAGACCTGCTCATCAGGATGGGAGATGCTTCTCTCTGTTCCTGCTTGGGGTCACAGATGCTTGGGGTACAAAGAATGGGAGACCACCAGGAAGCCCAAAGTGCACCCCACCCTGGAAAAGGGACACTTGGGTGAAGCAGGGACATCCAAACTTTTGGTTCTGTTGTTACGAAAACTGCACGGGGCACGCCACGTACATGGCCAAGCCAAGCTGGATGAGAAGGAGTTGTTAGGTTTGGCAGCCCACACAAGCCTGGCTCTGCGAGCGTTCCTGATCACCCCTCGAAGAAAAAGCAGGGCCCTGCATTCAGACAGCCTCGTCCTCACCAACGCACAGCCTCCTTCACAGACTGACAACCCCCTTGAGATCGCTTACTGCAGTGTTTCTCACACTTGGCCATTTTGAGAAGGGAGGACTCCAGCTCCCAGAGCTCCTCACCCAGCCATGCTGGCAAGCCTAGCAACTTAGTGGCATCCTGCACCACAGAGACTGTCATTCCCAGGAAAAGATGGCTTCTTCTGAGAAGACAGGGTGCTCCTTTGACGACCGGCGACAAACACAACGGCCTCAAGGTTTGCAAAGAGGGGGGGTGCATTCTGAATGTGGCAAGAGACCCTCTTTCCCCATCCGTGTTGGGAAACCAACGGCAAGTCATCTACGGATTATACCCTCGCGAGAAAGAAGGCAGGGATCCTTGCAGACATCTGCTTCCCATTGCAGAGGCCCCAGTTCAATGAAGGAGAGACTTTTTTTAACAAGAAAGAAAACAGAGAATTCCTTTGCAAGCAGCAGGTCCTCTATTTGGGAAGGACAGGCTGCCAAAGCCAGAAGCCAGACCCTTTTAACAACACTCTTGCTGGATTCTGTCGTGTTCCTCAAGCTGGCCCTTCCAGGTATGGTGCATCACAACACCCATCACCCCCAGCCAGCTGGCTGGAGCCAGAGGGCAAAGCAGCTGGAAAGCTGCCCGCCTGCCCAAACCAAGGCGGGCTGACGTTTCGCATCATGGATTCCTCTCCGCCTGGCCCCTCGACGGAAGGGACGGGCAGCTGGTTTTGATTTTACAACCGCTGGAAATCGGCAACCTGTTTCTCCTTCCCGTTGGGGGGGTTCACCCGCTCTTTTCAAGACCCCAAGGCCCAGAGACAGGCGTTTGAAAATAGGGAGGGACAGGAAAGGTAAGGCTGGGGTGGTCTCAGAGCCACCCGGGTAAGATGTCCAGTGGGTGGGCTACAAAACAAAACGTGTACGCGACCCGAGTGCAAGGGACTGCCTAGGAGCCAAACTGTGCACAGAGTTAAAAGCACTGCGGGGAAAACCCTGCACACCATCAGAGAGCTGTCACGTTTCTAGTTCAATGTTTCAAACAGAAAAATTCCCTTTAATCTTCCAACACTGTGGCTCAGCGCTTTGGAGCATGCACAGAGTTTTTATTCAAGTTCCCAGCTCTTACTGCATTCAAGCATGGATATTATTTAGGGTTCATTTTCTATCGCTATATAGAAAACACATTTTTCTTCCAGTCCATCTTGAGGGTTGGTGATTCTGAAGCTAATTGCCTTCATGCAGGCCGTTTCTTCGATTTCCCCATCAAGCTACAGATAGTCCTTGTTTTATGACCGTTCGTTTAACAAGTGACAGCAGCGCTGAAAAAAGTGACTTGTGACTGGCCATCATGCTGCAACTGTTATAAATCCATTCCTAGCATCAGAGAAGGAAATTTTGATGATCTCCTCACATCTATGATCTTCCCATGATATTGTGATCAAAATTTCCTTCTCTGATGCTGGGAATGGATTTATAACAGTTGCAGCGTGATCTCAGGAATCATATAATCATTATTTATAATCTTCCCAGAGGGCTTGTGACAATGGGGGAAGCTGGACTCGCCGAAAAACTGCATTATTTGCTTTACGACTGCAATGATTCACCATAACAAAAAGCCATAAAACTGGGCACCACTCACCATCTTGTTTAGCAACAGAAATTGCTTAGCAACAGATGTTAGTCCCAATTATGGTCGTAAGCCGAGGACTACCACTGCTCCATCGTGATGCTCTCCGAAGGTCTCACAGAAGTGGACTTCAATTACTCATAAATGATGCTAACAGATGACGAACTGCCCGTGTACAATGAAACACTGCCGTGTATCCATCAGTTCTAAGATGGCTTGCTATGGCCTCTTCTCCCATAACTTTGTTCTGATCACAAGTATCTCAGTGAAAACTTTGGCAGCCAAGTGGTTCTCATGGTGTGAAGTCTGCAGATGTCTCTCAATTTCAGCAATTTTAAGACGTGTGGACTTCAACTCCCAAAATTCCCTAGTCAGCTTTGCTGGGAGTTGAAGTCCACACATCTTAAAGCTGATAAGGCTGAGAATCATTGCACTGATTTATCCTCCTTGACTGACTAATCACCTTGTGGCCACAATGCCTCTCTCTTGCAACCAGAGGAGGTGTAGGAAGATTGTATGGGTCTTGGAGTGGGGAGATAAGTTACTGTAGATACTGCTTCTGGAAACTTCCGTTCCCCCCATTACAGCAATAGTGAGGTAGAAGAGAGGAAGCAAAGAGGCCACTTGAAGGAGGTTTCATCTCTTCCATTCTCGACCTTCAGATGGAAACAGAGCCAGATTTTTGCCAATTTGCATTAACACATGTGCGTGCGTGCACACACAAGCTTACTAGCTGGGCTAAAAAATGCAGGAGAGGAAGAGTATTGATGCTTTTGAAGTTTGGTGTTGGAGAAGACTCCTGAGAAGGTCATGGACAGCTAAGAAAGCCAACCAATGGATCATTCGATTAATCAACCCAGAGTTCTCACTCAAGCACAAATGAGCAGGCTCAAATTGTCCTACTAAAGACACATGATGTGAAGACCCAAATCAATGGAGAGGGCTCCCTTGTTAAGAAAAGCAGAAGGAAAGAGAAGAAGAGGACAATCAGCAACAAGATGGAGGGGCTCGGTTCCAGTAGAGATGGGGACACCACTGGAAGACCTTAAAAACCAGCTTGAGGACAGATGCTCCTGGAGAAAACCTATCTGTGTGGTTGCTAAGAGTCAACAACAACTTGAAGGTACATAATCAACAAGAAAACCCAGATTTCTGGAGAAGGCCTTGATGCTAGAGAAGAGAAGAGGATGACCTAGAAAGATGGATGGATTTTCAAGTGCATCCTTGAAAGACCTGAAAGACCAGGTAGAGGATAGATCCTTCTAGAGAAAGTCTATCTGTGTGGTTACTACAAGTTCACATTGATTTAATGGTACATAATCCATTCCACCTGCTTCTTCAGGCCAATTCACAAGTGTCTCCACCAAGTCAGCCTAACAAAATACAGACCCCCCCTGCTTCTTCCCAGCCAAGGTGTTGCATTGGGTAGTGACTCAGGTCCTCTGCCAACCTCCACCTAGGTGAACCCAGAAATTGCTCCCTTGCCTGTGGGTTCTCCAAGACTCTAGTGTGAAGAAGAGAAAGCAAGAGACAAGGTTGATGCCAATCTGGGTGAACTAGATGCAGAAGACATTCAGGCTTCCTATTAAGAAGCTCCGCTGGTGCATCACTGTACTCAAAAATGTGCATTCTGAATCCATGGCTCCAGCCTTTTTGATACCAATGGAGTATCCAGACGCAGAGTTGATCTCCAGGTCACAGTAACAGAATCCTAGGATTAGAAGGGCCTTGGAGGTCAGCTAGTCCAGTCTCCTGTCCAGGGCAACATTCTCAGATCATCCCAGGCAAATGGCTGTTCCACCATGGGTTGAAACCCTCCAAGGATGGAGCACCCCCAGCTCCAGGAGGCAGGTTGTTCCACTGGTCTTGTGAACTGGAAATTCCTCCCTGTTTGAGTTTGGATCTCCTGCTGCAAAACTTCCTTCTGCCGGTTCCCATCCTGTCCTCAGGCACTAAGAAGAATAAATTCATACACTCTTCCCTGGGACAGTCCTTGAAGACTGTTCTTATGCCTCTTTAGCTTCTTCCTCTCTAAGCTAAACATTCCAAGTTCCTCTAACCATTTTTCATAGGACTTCGCCTCCAGACCCCTCACCAACTTTGTGGCTCTCCTCTGCACCCCTTCCAGTTCCTTTTGATCCACTAAAGTTGCACACAATTTTCCAGATGTGATCCAACTAGGACAGTCGAGAACAGAATTATTACTTCCCATGATTGTGACATCATGCCTTTCTTGAAGCAACCCAAAACTGTATTGGCTCTTCAGGCACACTGTTGGCTCATGATTGATCTGTGGTTTACTACAACACCCTGATCCTTTTCACAATGCTACTACTCAAGGTAGTATCTATCTTGTAACTGTGCATCTGTTTTTCCTACCTGAGAGCAAAACTCAAATTCCTCACTGCCGAACTACATTTTGCTGGATAGGAATCCTGCTGAAGTCTGTCAAGATCCTTGGGAATCCTCAGCCTCTCTTCCGAGATGTTTCCAATCCCCCTCCAGCTTTGTGTCATCTGCAAATCTGATGAATAAAGATAGTCCTCAACTTACGACCATAACTGAGCTGGCAATTACCTTTGTAAGTCGTGATGATCGTAAAGAGGGTCATCACATGAGCAACCCAATTTTACAACATTATTTTGCAGCAGTTGTTAAAAGAATCACCATTAAGCAAATGCGGCAGTTGTTAGTGAATGTGATGGCCATTCATTATGGGGTATTTGTTGCTGGAAACTGGAAGTAAATCCTGGTTTCCAACAAAACTATTGTAAATCATGGTCACATGACTGCTGGGTGCTATAAAATGGCCATAAATGCAGGCCATGCCAAGCACCCAAATGCAGGCATGTGACCGTGAGGAAGACGAGGAAGACACAGGGTGGGTGACATCAGACTTCAAAACCAGGTTAAGTAGCCTTGGGAGCGGACTGTCGTAACTTCATAACTGGTTGTAGGTTGAGGACTATCTGTATCCTTTCTATTCTACTTCATATAAAAATGCTGAAGACCCCGGAGCCCAAGAGAGGACCTTCTTCCCCACAAAATCCCCTTCACTTCATCCACTATCTCAAATCCTTCTCCAACATGCACACAAGGAGAAAAGGAAAAGTGACTGAGATGTCTAATTTTTCTCACCCAACTGATGGCAGATGGTGTCCAGATCTGGGTGTGAAAAAGTTTTGGATTATCACCAAATTATTCTGGGGCCCTCAAGGATGTTGAGATTTTCAGCAAATAAACAGAACTTTGAATTAGTGCCTTGTACTCACCTGCTTTGGCCATCGACTACCTCCAAGCCAGCCCACTTCTCCAGGCATTGAGATGCTGGATGCAGTTCCACATTACAACAACCAACAGGAACCCACAATTCCCAGGAGTCCTGACCGCCCCCAAAATTCACATGGCTGGATTCTCCATGTTCATCCCATCCACCCCCCATCCGCCACTATGACTCATGCGCATGGATCAAAGCTGCGTTTCCAGTAAATAGAGCAGCTAACTTTCTACTGTACTCACTTCTCATCTTCAGAAAGAAGCAGTAACTGCCAGCACCTATTTTGACCTTTCGAGCTCCACATTCAGAGTGGGGAGGAACTGGTTTGGTTCCTGCTGCAAGGAAAATTCACCACTGTTGCATTTTTGAACCAATACACAGCCTCAGATTCAGCTCTTGTTCAGAATCTTCCCTTTTTCTAAATTATTTCTAAATTTGCAGTTGAATTTTCAGAATTTGCAACATGGGGGAAAGGAGTAGTAAGGAAAGCTCGGAAGAAAAATGCAGGCATTCAGGAAAGAAATGAACAAGTGCCTTTTATTATGATGCCCACCCGATGCTTCATAATAAAAATAATTCAGAACTGTTTTGAACTTGCTGCATGGAAGACAGTGCTTAGGAAGAAGCCTAAAAATTGATCAGCGCACAATCCTTTTCTGCCTTTGGCATGTGAAACAGTAATGTACACTTTTCCACACAGGACTGTAAGATGGTACATTGACAAATGGGATAAACATTGATATCAAGACTCAAAATACGACAGTGCAAATCCCAAGCATTTCAAACTCCTGGAACACTCCCAGGCTATTTTGGAAAAAGGAAACCTTTACACCACTGCTGAACCAGAGATGGCTGAACTCACATACGTGAAAAGATTTCAGGAAATTTCAGAAAGTCTCAGCAAACTTAGCACGTTTTCACAGGTTGTCCTCACTGAGTCACTGCCTCATTTGGCAGCTGTTTGCTAAATGAATAAATTCGTCAACAGTGATGAAAAAGTAACTCTACCACCAATCCTCGCATTTACAACCCTTGCAGGTCCATAAAGGAAGTCAGACTGTAAGCACAGTCACAGTTCCGCTTAGTGAGTGCTTTGCTTACTGACTTGAGATGCTGGTCCTGATTGTGGTTGCTAAAAGAATGCGTTACAGTTGCAAATAAACAAGGTAATTATAACCTATCTCACACATAATCTGCATCTCCCCCGCATTTTCCCCTCCCCAATGTCAATTCCACATCAGCCTAGGTCAGGGTTCCTCAATCTTAGTAGGCTGGGGAATTCTGGGCGTTGAAGCCCACACATTTTAGGGTGGCCAAAGCTGAGAAACGCTGCTCTAGGCACTTCTTTGCTCCTGCTGAAGGGACCGGCCGTTTGACAAAAGTTGACACCTTTTAATAAAGTAGGTTGGCTGGAAAGAGGGCTACCAGCCTCCTCCTGATTTTTATTTATTTATCAAATCAAACTGATCTTTTTTTTTTTTGCAAATCCATTAGGCAGCCTTGTTCTGAAAGGGCAATCAGGTGAACAAGATATAAAAACAACAAAATGATAACAAAATATCTTACTTCCTACATCAAGGTTGGTGTTCGTAGAAAAATTGCTACCACAAATACTGCCTGAAAAATTCAATTTGCTAAGCAGAAAGGGAAAAAAAGGGAAAAAATGGGAGATAGGAGGGAAAGACTCAGGAAGAGGCCAAAACCACTAACACAAGAGCTCCCTGGTTCTTATATTAAGTCATTTAGATAGTATGATGGATGGTGTCTAAATTTGAGAAGACAGACAGACATTCAGACAGAATACACACACACACACACACACACACGAGTTGAAGTCCACCCATCTTAAAGTGGCCAAGTTTGAAAAACACTGGTTTATATATTCCCAATGCCTGGGGTAAGGCAAACTCTTTATAGCTTTTTGTATATAAAAATATAAAATTTTACATAAATATACAGTAAATATAAAAGCTGTAAAGAGCTGGCTTTACCCCAGGCATTGGGAATGTAAGGGTGGAGCAGGAGAGAAGGTATAAATCAGTGTTTTTCAAACTTGGCCCCTTCAAGGTGGGTGGACTTCAACTCGCAGAATTCCCCAGTCAGCCATGCTGGCCAGGGAATTCTGGGAATTGAAGTCTACCCACCTTAAAGTCCCCCCAGTGAGGCACCACCTTGCTGTGGTTGGGGGGCTTGTGTGCTCTAATGAAGATGAGAGCTCGGCCAGAGGT
>JANHZU010002803.1:0-10421 GCA_032468055.1 Acrochordus granulatus | reverse complement strand
TTTTGGATTAAAGGCGAAACGTCTTCGACTTGAGAAAAATACAGTCCAGATGCCTGTTTTTTAAACTTTGTTGCGATGCAATCACCCTGGACGAGTGAGAGTCTTCACAGAGATATTCATTAATCAAATTTATATAGCCGCCCATCTCACCAGAAAGGACTCTGGGCAGCATACAACAATCAAATATAGACACAATCATTATAAAATAATTGTAGAAACGCAAGTGATTATTATTAAAAATCTAAAATTCATTAAAAAATTGAAATACTGGACAATACGCAGGTTTGGAATCCTGCAACAGCTGTGTCCTTCCCCTTGCGAAGGCACCGCACTCATCCTGATCATATCAATGGGTTCCTTGATGCCAGTGGAGTCCCCAGACACAGAGGCAGTGTATCTTTGGATGCTAGGCGTACCCACAGCAGGAGGAGTCTGCTCGGCAGGCTTCCTTGCTGGCCATAGCTGGAGCCCCAAGCTGCTCCATCTTTGTTTAGGGTCCCCCAAATGCCTCGTGTCTGGTCGTGCCTGAGCTAAACTGCCTACTTGCCTCTCCTTTGGGGGTGGTGACGGCTGTTCTGCGGGGATCAATGTCCTCATTGATGCTGGAGAGGAAATTCTGGGATATCCGAAGAGCGTCCTGCAGCAGTGGGTAGTCGGGGTGGTCTGTTGGCGTGTGCTTTAGCAGATCCTGGGACCCCAAAAGATCATTTTTAGAAATCAAACACAGTTGCATTATGGATCCCAAAGCCTATGCCCAGTATAAAGGAAGTCCTTGACTTACGACCATTCATTTAGCTGCTGTTCAAAGTTATGACAGCAATCTACCCAGGCAATTTACCCACCATGGTGTAATTGCAATTAGAGAGCTTGGCAGCCTAGCATATATTGACAACGGTTGCTGTGTCCCAGGGTCACATGGTCTCCATTTGTGACCTTTCCAGCTGGCTTCTGACAAGCAAAGTCAATGGGGGAAAGCTGGCAAGTGAGGCTGCATGTCGCAATCACATGATGTCTCAGGTAATGACCATTCTGATTTACTTAACGACCACAGCAAAAAAAAGTTTGTAAAATTGGGCAGAGTCACATGAATACTCACTTAATGATCAAATTGCTTACCAATGGAAGTTCCTGACTCAACTGTGGTCATAAATTGAGGACTACCTGTAACTAGCATAAATAATCACCAAAATCTCTTTCAAATTTGAACAGCACATTGCAGTGACTGTTCTCTATATAAATAAGGTTCAAAAGGGGGTACCCCACTTTTCAATGGGCCGCTGGGCCACTTAGCCTCCCTCAGGTAATCTAGCAGCAACCCAGCTCCCAGAATTCTCTGGGGCCAGCTTCTCAGGTTATCCTGGGATGCCTAGACCCCAAACCACTGGAGGGGCTTTGACTGCAAAAGAACTGCACGTGGTCACTGCCCAATTCCATCTCCCCTCTGCCAAATCAGTGGAACAGGTCACAAATTTATTAGGGATGTTTTTAGGACTTTCTTCCTGAAATTCTCTGCTGGGCCTTCAGCTCCCTAAACATCTCTTTCCATTTTGAAGAAGGAAGAGAGAAGATTTACGTTTGCTAAAACAGACCCCCTGCCAAAAAGGGCAATGAGGGAACGTAGATCAGCGTGTCTCAACCTCAGCTACTTTAAGATGGGAGCTGGGTAGGACGTCTGGGAGCTGAAGTCCACACCACTTAAGGTTTCCACGTTTGAGGAACACTGGGATAAATGCTAAAGAGACCCCTGAAAACGGAATGGAGCCGGCTGGGGAAGGGCATGATAGACTGGCCGGCAAGCCAGCAGCTCTTCACAGTGCAACATTCGGTTGCAGTTGGCCTACAGATAACATTTATTTATAATTTTGCTTTCCTTTAAAAAAGCAGAAAGACACAGACACATGGGTAGGGTGCAAGATTTTACAAAGGACCAATCATGGCGGAAAAAAAAAGTTTTGGAAGGCCCCCAACTCCCAGTGGGGTTTTACTCACTTGTAACACATTGGTGCTTCGAGTAACGCGATTTATAGGTTTATACAGCAACGCTATAAATGGGAGAAGAGGAAAAATAATTGTGAGAACAAGGAATACATATTGGGGGGCGGATATGTGGGGAAGAGAGAAATAAATCTTTTAACAGTTCTGAAAAAGTTAAAATTGCTAAGATTTAGTCCAAAACTGGCCTTCAAACAAATCCTTATTATTCTGCTTCAAAGGAAAAAAAAACCTCTTCAACCGCATCTACAAATGGTAAACAGATAGTCCTTGACTTATGACCACAATTGGGATCAAAATTTTGTTAAGTAAGGTGGTTGTTAAACGGGACACACCCAACTTTACCACCTTTTTGCCGTGGTTGTTAAGCAAATCACTGCAGTTATTAAGTGCATCATGCAGTTAGGTAAATCCGGCTTTCCCCACTGACTTTGCTTGTTGGAAGCTGGCTTGAAAGGTCACAGATGGCGATCACACGACCCCCGGACGCTGCAACCATCATAAATGTACATGCCAATTGCAAAGTGCCCAAGTCACAATCCCAAGACCGCTGGGTTGCTGCCACAGGCATAAGCGCAAGGATCAGTTATAAATCCTCTTTTTCAAGGCTGTCGCAATTTCAGCCGCTAAATGAACGGTTGTAAGTCGAGGACTACTTGTCTATTTCCGTGCACAATGAACAACATCCGCTTTCCCCCGAGAAACAGAACGTACAAATTAGCAAACCTCCATCGCGTATTTTGAGGTCGGCCTGTGCTCGACTCCGTCTGACGCGGATTTATTGGCTGCATCTCTATCTAATGTAGGGCGTCCATAAATATTTTAATGCACAAACCCTCTCGCGTTTGCTCTGCGGAGCCGCTGAAGTTTCGATGTGCACCTGGCTGGAATTTCCCACTTCCTGAGCCTTGCCCCGATTCGCCTTGAGTTACGCTTACCCGGCGGAACTGTCTCTCGTCCATTCCTCGCTCAGCCTTTAACGTGAATTTCACTGCGGTCTCTCTCGAGACGTTCAACATGCTCCCTGCATGGGAGAGTTTTCTGCTCGTAGCAGCACGGCTTTTCGGCTGAATCCTGGCGCGACGGCGACCGCCAGGGCCACCGTTCGATATGTGGAAAGCACCGTGCGGCTTAAATAAAAATGCAACCCTAACCTAATCCTTGTGAGAGGCGACCGCCTTAAAATTTTTTTTTAATTTTCCCATCACGTCATTTCTGAAGCGGAGCCCAATGTGGCAAGCGGAGGAGAAAGCAAGGGAGTTTAGCTCCGGGTGGGCATAGGAGGAGCCGACAGCTGGGATTTTCCCCGGGGCCTTCGTGCACCCCAAAAAAGTGCTCTTTCGAAATGGAATAAAAATGGGCTTCATCACACAGCAAAACAGGAGAAAATGTCACCCCATGATCGTAACAACAGGTGGTCCTCGGCTTATGATCACAATTGGGACCAGGATTTGCACTGCTCAGCAAGGCAGTTACTGAGTGAGTCATACCTGATTATATCACTTTTTTTTTGCCACAGTTCATTAAGGAGGGAATCATTGCAGTTATTAAGTGAACCACGCTGTCGTTGAGCGAATCCGGCTTCCCCCTTTGACTTTGCTTGTCAGAATGGCAATCGCATGATCCCCAGGACCCTGCAATCATTGTAAATACATGCCAGTTGCCAAGTGCCCGAATTTTGATCTTGTGACCCTGGGGACGCTGTGCTGGTTGTAAGTGCGAGAACCAGTCATAAGTCACTTTTTTCAGCGCTGTTGTAACTTCAAACAGTCACTAGACAAACGGTTCTAAGCTGTAAGACAAGCAAAGTCAATGGGGGGAGCCAGCAAGAAAGGTTGCAAATGGTGATCCTGTGATGTCTCGCTTAACGATGACAGTGATTTGCTTAACAAGTGTGTAAAAAAAGGTCATAATACTGGCTGCACTCCCATGATGTCTTGCTAAATTACTACATTACTTAATAACACTTTTTCTGATCCCAATTGTGGTTTTAAGGTGAGGACTATCTTACTGTAAACAGACCTAGTTTCCTGCTTGGATTTGGCAATTCAGTGAGAAATTTTTTTTTTTCACTGCTGTGCAAGTCAACAAATTACCATCCATACCCACAAAACACAAAGAACTACTGACAAATGATGGTCTTTATTCACTCTGAGATGATTACGTCTCTGGAATGGAATATTAAAGAAAAAGAAGTAAAAAGGAATGAAATACACGTTTCCTTAAGACAACCTTATTACAGAATAATTATATACAATATAAATGGAGAAAAAAGTTTTAAAAATGGCTCTCCCATTCCAAAATGTTTTTTCTTGCATTTAAAAAGAATCCCAACCTTCCGGGGAAAGACACCCAAGATGTGCTGCACTGCATGGGCACTGGAGATGCTTATTGGAACAATGGGAGTTGTAGTCCAACATATTTCAGGGCCCTGGGCGAGAGAAAGATGACCACAGCACTTCAGCCCCTTTCAAAAAGTCCTCAGATTCTTTTTTCTGCTACAATTGGTCATCTGCTGGGAGTTTTTTGAATTCATGAAATCACTGAATGCTAGAATTGGGAGAGGGTCACCTAGTCCAAACCCTGCTCAGGGCAGGATCCACTAGATTTCTCTGACGGATCCAGGCTCTAGGAGAGGAAAAAACCCATCACTTTGTGTGGCAGTCTGATCTGTGATTTATACGTCTAAACAAATTAAATAAATAAATATTAAGTCGACTGACTGGTTCTTTCAGGTTTTAAGGCTGTCCACTCGCCAGGTGTCTGGATCAGAAGATGAGGCGAGCTCTGTTGATTAAAGCTGATTATTATTTTCGTATCGCTTCAATTTCTACACCTGCTCATATCAAATATTAGAATCTAGGTGGTTCACAAACAATGAAAAACATATTAAAAACCACCAAACCAAGACAACAATTTAAATTTTAAACTCTGGGATTACAGGTAGTCCTCAATTTACAATCAGAACGGAGTCCAGAATTTCCATCGTAAGTCATGACAATCATAAGTCGAGGCACCCATGTGATTGGACCCGATATTAGGAATTTGCCACAGTCAGTAAGCAAACAGTTGTTAAGCAAACATCACAGTCGTTAAGTGAACCCATATATTCCTATGAGTGTTTTTGCCAGAACCCAGCAATAATGTCCTAAATCTGGGACTGTGGAATGCTGCAACCAGTCATAAAGATGAGCCGGTTGCCAAGAGCCCAAAATGCAATCATGTGACAGCAGCGGGTATGTGTATGTGAAGACACTGGAACTCCAGATGCAAGTCTTAAATAGTTTTTGTGGGTCTTTCAAATGGTCACTAAGTGACCAGTTGTAACTCAAGGACTACCTTAACTTGGATGCTGTAGTTTGAATTATGGAATTATCACTGTATTAGTTTTGCACACCACCCAGAATCACCTGTGTGTAATGAGCAGTCGTAAGCATCATATAAATCAATCGATCAATAAAAGAAACCAAGTCTGACAAGGTCCTCAAAAGGGCTCATGCCAGTGTCAACCAAAGCAAGAACTGCAGAGGAGAGCCGGTGAGTATTTATTCCAAAGACACAGTGTGGAGACCTTGGTGTTCTTTGAGCTGGGTTCTTTTCCTGCAGATGTTTCATTATCAAACTAGGTAACATCATCAGTACTAAAAGGCAATTTACACCCTACTTCCTTCTAACCCTGATGATGTTACCTAGTTTAGTAATGAAACGTCTGCACAAAAACAACCTAGTTCAGAGAGCACCAAGGACTCCTCAGTTCAACCCTGAGCTACAAATATTCCCTTCTATCAGTAAAGGCACACTCTTGTACAACTGCACACCTCATTAGATTCTGACTTCTGACAGGCACAACTTCTCCTTTAACACTCAGTACCACTTTTCTCACACCCAGAATTAAAGGGAAAAAATCATCCTGATCTGGGCTAATACAGAAAATCCAGCCATTCTGCATAGATTACAGTCCCCATTACACAGCGCAAGGCAGGAGCCAGTCCCACCTCTCCAAGCACCCCCTCTGCAGAGGGAGGGGCAAGGAGGCCATGGGCTGCTCTAATCCCAGCTGGTCTGCAATCTCGTTGAAAGCATCTCCCCAATCTGGAGCTGAGCCCCAACCACCATTCCTCTGGGAGAAATGGAAAAGGATGCTACCCAGGCTGGGGCCTCCAATTCTGCCCCCACAGATGCCTGGGGGCCTGAAGCTGGGCATGGCATTGCCAAAGTAGGAAGCCCAGTGAGCTAAATTGACACACACACACACTCACTTAAATCACCTGCCGCTTTCAAAGCTCTTTGGGTAAGTACCCCTGAACAAATACTGAGACCCCCAATGTCATCACCCAAACCCTGTGGGTAACAAGGGGGAGATGAATTACACCCCACCCCTAATGAACAGACACAAATGGGACAAGATAGAGAAACGAGGGATAAATGGGGGAGCAGACACACCCCCTTTTCTCATCCATGCATTGCCAAGGGATGGATTAAAAGATGCAGCCGCTTGAAGATTTCAAGAAGAGGGAGACCACCAGACCCTCCAATTCACCAGCTGCTGGCAGAGCCCCACAACCCCTTCACTCCCAAATAATCCCAGGAGCATCCAAATCTTGCTTAGGAATAAAGCAAGAGGGTGAAATTGGCAGAGAGAAAAGCCCAGCCCTGAAATCTTGGGGAACAAAGAAATTGCCTAGTTGGAACTTGGAAAAGGGGAAGAAGACCCTCCTCTTCTTTCCCCCCCCACCCTCAGCCCTTCCTTGACATTGCCAAGACAAAGCCTTCCTCTCTGCACTCTCATTTTGGGCAGGAGGTCGTCAATCAGCAGCCCCAGCAAGCCCCATTGGAGGGATGGCATTCCTGCCAAGAAGTCCCCCTGCCCTCCCCGTTCAGTTCAGCAGCCCTTAGGGGAAGAAGACAGGGGGTTATTAGGGGAAAGGGTCTCCTGGCAGGATCCCACCGTAGGTGCAGTCACAGCAAAAGCGGACAATGAAGAGGATCTCCATGGCACCATCGCAGGCAGCAACGGTGGTCCAACTGTTGGTAAAGCAGCTCCCGAGGCAGTGGCAGGCAGGCAGCCGGTGGAAGAGAGAGGAAGAGGAGGGGGAGGAGAGGAGGGAGTGAGGGGCTGTCAGATGCTGCCAGCATGCCAAAGAGGGAAGCCCCCTCCTCTTTCTCTCCCCAGGAGCCAGAAAAGGGCTTCTCTCCAACAGACGCCAGGAATCTCATTCATTTCACCTCCCCCCACCCCAGGAAAAGAAAGGAAGGGAAGGCAGACAAAGGATGAGGACACATCACATGACATGCTGAAAGAGCCCCCCCTTCCCACCCACCCATCCCCAAAAGAGGAGAGCAGAAGCCGGTTACCTTCCATGGTGACAAAACTGTGGGTCCCCTTCACTTTCAGCTCCTGCAAAAAGGACAAAATCAGCAGAGGCCAGGACAGCCATGGGACCCTGAAAGGAAGCCCAGGGGAGTCAAAGGGGTTGGCCCCAAAAGGAGGGCATCAAGGGGACCAGCCCCAGACGGGGGATCCAGGCAGCTTTTCCTGGCTTTTCCCTTTCTCATGGTTTTCCAGGGAGGAAAAACTGATTGTGGGCAAGTCTAAAGGAGCATCGGGCTGTGAGTGGGATCTGGGAGGCCAAAGGCACACTTGCATGCATGCGTGCGCGCACACATGCAGGCAGGCAGCCACACGGACCCCTGGGGTTTGAGAAGAAAGGATTTTGAGACAAAAGGCTTCTGGGAAGAGGAGCAGGAATAAAAGTAGACTTGAATGGTGGAGATAAGTCTTCTGGGCTACTCCTAAACTTAGGCAAAGCATCAGTTTTGCTCTGCTTTACACAAGGGATTCAGAAACAAATATAGGAAGCTATTTTGGTGTATTTCCTAATACAGGTAGTCTTCAACTTATGACCATTCATTTAGTGACCGTTCAAAGTTACCATGGCACTGAAAATACTGACTTCTGACAGTCCTTACACTTATGACTATCACAGTATTGATCACGTCATCAAAAATTGGGCACTTGGCAACCAGCATGTATTTATGACAACTGCAGCATCCCGGAGTCACTTGATGGCCATTTGCAACCTTCCCAGCCGGCTTCCAATAAGCAGTCAGTGAGGGAAGCCAGATTCACTTAACAATTGCATGATTCTCTTAACAACTACAGTGATTTACTTAACAACCATGGCCAAAGGTCGTAAAATCAGCATGACTGAGACTTAACAATCTCCTTGCCTAGCAGCAGAAATTCTGGTCCCACGTGTGGTCTTAAGTCAAGGACTACCTGTATGCCTCCCCACATTTTTGCACCTATAAATGTTCTTGGATCAATAATTCCTGAAGCCCAGCTATCTGAATGGGGTCTTTCCAAAGGATGCTATCCTCACACAAACTCTAAAGCAGGTGAGATAGTTTGCCATGAAACGTGGAAGATCCATTTATTTATGGGCTCGCTGGCTACTGCAGTCTGTAATGATGTTCCCCACACACTCTTCCCTCCCCAGTTTCAACACAAGTCAACATACAAAGCGTATGACGTTTAATGGCCCTTCCCCAAAGCAAACATCTGTAACATCTGCCCAGTAATGTACAATTTGGCCTGCTGTGTGACAGAGGTCAACAAGACAACTTGCATTGTAATGTGATTTGGCAACAATCTTTCCTTGAGAGATCCATCTGCATATAATCGTCAACTTACGACCATTCGTTTAGTGACCATTTGCAGTTACGATGGCACTGAAAAAAGCAACTTATGATTGGTTCATGCATGATGACTACCCATGGTCAGAGGATCACAATTCAGGCATTTGGCAACCAACGTGTATTTACGATGGTTGCAGCCTCCCAGGATCACATGACATTTACAACCTTCCCAGGGGGGTTCCAACAAGCAAGGTCAAGGGTAAAGACAGATTTGCTTAATGTCCATGGCAAAGAAGATAATAAAATTGTGTATGACAATGATCCCATCACTTTGTGATGGAAATTCTGATCCCTATTATGGTCATAAGTTGAGGACTATCTGTATCTTTGCTTGTAATCTACAACAACAAAAAATGCCTATTTAGCAACAATTTAACTAATGTCTGGCACATTAATGCTTTAGAAAGTGAAACATTAACTCACATGGTTTGGGCTTGTTCTATTAGATTTTTTTATTTCAAAAGGGGCCAAGAATATAAGCTTTTTACACATGATTTTATATGATCAAACAAAACATTCTGTGACATTGCAGAACAGGAATGGATGATATCCTATTTGCAAACACTTCCTATAAATCTTTAACAAGGGACAAGGGTTTTGAAGCAAATCTGCCAAATTTGTATGGCACTCTTTTGTTCACAACAAGCTTAATGTCTTTATTTTGTTTTTAAATTTTAAAATGTTGTATCACATTGTTATTACTGTTATATCTTTGTTTAATAAAGATTTTTTTTAAAAAGGTTAATCTCTTATCACCTACTCAGTCTCACAGTCTGGCTATTATGGGATTTTACAAGGGAACAGGGCCAACCGTCTTCCCTGAAACTTACTTCTGATATTTTCTGGAACTGGCTGTTATTTTGGCTGCATTTTTCAGCTGTCTCCAATGCAATTTTGTAGTTGTCCACAAAAGCCTTGTAAACCCCTAGCTGGGTAGCCTGTTGTAGAGAGAAAAGCTATTAATTATGGAAGAAAAACTATTATCAAAGCCATCGGATGTTCACTGGGTTCTGTACCTTTTTTATTTGTCACTAGTGTTAAAAGCTCATGTCCCAAAAGTTTGGGCCAGCCAAAAAGAACCAAGAGTTTTCCTTAGTCCGGCAAACTCCAAATGTGTTAGATGAGAGCTCCCATCATCCTCAACCTGCCCATCCACAGGGCATCCCTGCGTTAGCCCAGAAAACCACAGTGTAATTAAAAAAAAGTATCCACCCAACTCCATATTTGTATATCTGAAAAAAAACAACAACAACAGAGAACGGGTGCCACCCTTCACCCCGAAGGAAGAAGGGTTTAGAGGCTTCCTGAAAGAAATCAATCAATCAAAAGGAGAAATCTAATTCTCTGGGCAAAGTACTTGGCAGTGTTGGATACCAAAGGATAACACAGACATTTGGCATTTCTTCCTTCTTTAATTTACTTCCATCCATCTCTTCTTGAAATTGGGCACTGCAGCCACCCCATTCCACTTTCAAGCCACTTTCAAGTTCTACCAAACATTTTGCCAAAATTTTCCCAGCAGGTTCTGATTTGGCGATGGGGACATCTGCTATTGGAAAACTCAGCAATGGCCACAGGATTGGAAAAGATCAGTTTACATTCCCATCCCAAAGAAGGGCAGCGCCAAAGAATGCTCAAACTACCGCACAATTACACTCATTTCACACGCTAGCAAGGTTATGCTCAAGATAATACAAGCTGGGCTTCAGCAGTATGTGAACCGAGAACTA
>JANHZU010002802.1:76101-95523 GCA_032468055.1 Acrochordus granulatus | reverse complement strand
GTGAAGAGGAACTAAAGAGTCTCTTGATGAGGGTGAAAGAGGAGAGTGCAAAAGCTGGCTTGAAACTCAACATTAAATAAAAAAAACTGAGATGATGGCATCTGGTCCCTGACAAATAGAAGGGGAAGAAATGGAAGCAGTGATCACTGAAGATGGTGAAATTAAAAGATGCTTGCTCTTTGGGAGGAAAACTATGGCAAACCAAGACAGCATATTAAAAAGCTGAGAAACCATAGTCAAAGCTATAGTTTTCCCAGTAGTAATGTATGGCTGTGAGAGTTAGATCATAAGGAAGGTAGAGCGCCAAAGAATTGATGCCTTTGAGTTGTGGTGCTGGAGAAGACTTTTGAGAATTGCTTGGACTGCAAGGAGATAAAACCAATCAATCCTACAGGAAATCACCCCTGACTGATCTTTGAAGGACAGATATTGAAGCTGAAGCTCAAACTTTAGCCACCTAATGCAAAGATATGACTCACCGGAAAAGACCATGATGCTGGGGAAGATTCAAGGCAAAAGGAGAAGGGAACTGCAGAGGATGAGATGTTATAGTCAGTGTGATGAGCATGGGTTTGGGTGGACTCCAGGAGGCAGTGCAAGACAGGGACGCCTGGCATGCTGCTGTCCATAGGGTCATGAAGAGTTGGACATGACTCCATGACTGAATGACAAAATCAATTTTGGCATAAAATAATGTAATTGTATGTAAGTGCATCTTCATTCACTTGCCTGAGTGACACTGCATTCTTTGAGAATACAGAATTGACTATTATATATATGTTTAAAAATCAGAACTATGTGACATTTTCTATTTTTAAATAAAAGCATTTATAATTGCTCTAGGAAAACAAACAAGTCCTGCCTTTCCAAAAAGTGGAAAAGGAGTTAGCTAAATTATTATATTTGGTAATTCATCTTATATTTTTCAGAACAATAAACACAAAAGCATAAAATGTAGATACAGTGGGGCAAAAAAGTATTAAGTC
The DNA here is from genome assembly GCA_032468055.1 of Acrochordus granulatus. NCBI lineage: Eukaryota > Metazoa > Chordata > Lepidosauria > Squamata > Acrochordidae > Acrochordus > Acrochordus granulatus. Next base: position 94,537 of record JANHZU010002802.1, on the reverse strand, counting down.
AGCCACCAATTGTGCAAGTTCTCCCACTTAAAAAGATGAGAGAGGCCTGTAATTGTCATCATAGGTATACCTCAACTATGAGAGACAAAATGTGAAAAAAAATTCAGACAATCACAGTGTCTGATTCGGAAAGAATCTATTTGCAATTATGGTGGAAAATAAGTATTTGGTCAATATCAAGCATTCATCTCAATACTTCATTATGTATCTTTTGTTGGCAATGACAGAGGTCAAACGTTTTCTGTAAGTCTTCACAAGGTTGTCACACCCTGTTGCTGGTGTGTTGGCCCATTCCTCCATGCAGATCATCTCTAGAGCAGTGATGTTTTGGGGCTGTCACTGGGCAACAAGGACTTTCAACTCCCTCCAAACCATTGTTCCTTGAGTTATAATAATTTACAATGAGCTTCTAGGTACAGTTCAAGATGCTGGTTGTCACCCATACATTTACACAGGGCTAAATTATTTGCAGGGACACCTACTTCCCATTGTTTCTGCTCATCCCACAAAATCCAGCAGGGTGAACATTCTCCAGGACCCATTCATTAAGTAATGCAATCTTCTGAGACCCAGGAGATGTGCCTTCTCTAGCACAGCATCTGCCCTGTGCAACAGCATCCCCCCCTGAGATTTGGATGGCCAGTGCTATTGGCTGCCCATCTTTTTTCCCTCAGACATTTGGGTTAGGATGTCACATGGGACCTATCGGTTGGCTCCGTACTGTTCATCTGTTTAGCGTCAATATGTAAGTTGAAGGCCACATGTTTTCAACCTACCAAGGTTGAGAAACACTGCTATAAAATAAAAGATGGTGCCCAAGCACATAACATAACCCAAAGGAAACTCACCACTCAGTTGGTCTTAATGAATCTCTCACTGTTCCTTTTATCACAGGAAGGCTTTGTCAAAATATAAGCCTTGCTGAATCTGCTGCAAGTAGCCATGTTTGCAGAGATTCCAAAACCTCCAAAACAAAATCAGTGAAAATCTACCACCGCACTTAGGTTATTTCCTCAATTCCTGATTTTCTCTCTTGATCTGATAGTTACTCTTAAATCCTCTCCATTAAATTGTATACTTCTAGATTCAATGGAAATCTATATCTAAGGAAAATATATTTGGGGTTCTATACACTAGGATGTTGCTTCCCCTGCCACTCACACTGTTATGTTCATGATATCAATAAATGAAAATCATTTTTCTCTATCAAGGCAGATGCAGCGAGCTTGTGGCTCAAATTTTCCATCCCTTTCCTTCAAACCACTGGCAGGGTTTAATACTGGTTTTTGGTGGCCTTCATTTCCCAGCTTCCTGCCCCCTTTCTCATGCACTGATGATTTTTATTCCTTCCAACTGATGATGCAAATGGTCCTGAGCAGCAGAAAATTAGCACAGCGAAAAGGCCATCATGGTTGTAAATGAGGCCAAGAGATGACAGATTGCCAGCTGCTCTGAGGTGTCCTGACTGAACCTAATTGCCAAGAAATAATTGCCTCCACTGGAAAAAATCAACTGGACTCTTGTGCTGAATGGAGCTGATGAAGGCCTTCTGAGATGGAGTGGTTCACAGCCTGAGTTGTGTTTGCTGCTCTTCTAGCTTAAGCTGGTTCACAGGTTTAGTTCATTGTGCCTAGAAAGCTGCTGGTGTGGATGAGCTTTGCAAAGTACTCTGAGTTGTTCTGTGTGACACTTCCTCACTTTCCTAAACTGAGACCACAAGACTCTACTTTCTTGGTTTTGGCATCAAGAGGTTCCTGATTGTTTGATTAATTGACTGCAAAGGATTCTAGGCGATGTTTAAAATATTAAAACATAACAATTATATATTAGTCATCATTCCTTTCTCTGTAGACTCCAGCTAAGGATTGGATTCAGGCCAACCTGTTCTCCCCTTGATTACAAATTGGAGAGTTTCTTCAAAGGTTTCCTTTAGGGGAGATGTGTATTATGTGTGGGTGAAGTCCCATTTCTTTAATTGGTGGTTGCATATTTTGTTGCCCTAGCTGCAGAAAAGATGCAACTATAAAGTTCAGTTGCTCCAATTATGATCTGGTCTTTTTGTTTTCAGATAATACCCTTCAGAGCCAAGAGCTTTTCCTTGCTGGTTGGGGAATTCTGGGAGTTGAAGTCCTTACATCTTAAAATTGCCAAAGTTCAGAAACACTGCTCTATCTGATCTGAGTGTCCCAGCTAACAGATAGCATACTTTGCTTCATCAAGGACATCTAGAATAGGGAAAAGTCAGATTCCATATAAAAATTTTGAATTTTGCCATTTGTTCCCCATAGGTATCCAGTGAACAGTTTACACATTACTTGTTTCTTTTTCTTGGGCTTCTAAACAGCTGGATGTGATTCTAATGTAGAACATTAAATAATCTGGAATATTTCTACACATTTCTACTCATTCTTGGTAAACTAGCCTTCAAAGCTACCACGTGCTCCACTGTTTTCTTTGGAAATTTGTTCTCCCTGATAGGATAAAATACCCATTTTACATACCATCTTGACAGTAGCTTCTGTGAGATGTACAGCCAGTATATAATATGTAAAATAATGTCTCTTTTTGGCTTCAAATGGGTTACCTTTTATTCCAAATCTTGCTCCAATTTTGTACCAACATGTCATTCTGAAGAAATTCCCCTGGATGGTGAATGTAATATTAAATTAAACACATCCAATTCAGATTTCTTCATCAAGTCACCATTAAGACAGATGTCCCTATTCTTTTAATATGATTTACTGTGAGCCCTGTTCCAAGGATTGGGGCATTTATGCCCACTATGGACAGGGTAATCTTTACAGTTTCAACTAGGCATTGCATTAGATTCAGGAATAATTAAATGGGTCCTGTGGTTGCATTTTAAAGGAAGTGATGCTTCTGTAGCAGGTCTGCCAGTCAAAAGGTGTGTGTTTTCCCATAACCAGGAAATAGGAAATTCTTGTGGAGAACAGTCGTCATTGGTAGTGGAAACCTGGAAAACTAGTTTGGACTATACCCTCAGTTTATCCATCTATTGATCCACCATCAGGGCTGGCTTAAGGCCAACCGATGCTCTAACCACAGCCCAACAGTAGGGTCCCTTGAGGGAAGCCAATTTTTCATGCCATGAGATGGAAATCAAGGTAATCTCTGGCACTCCTTCAAACCAAACTTTTAAACTTTAGTCACTCGCTGTGCCAAAGAAAACATTTTTTAACAATGCAGATTAAAGTCAAACAAGGAAGAAAAAGACAATTGACTGAAGTTGAGTGTGGCAGTAAAAGAGTGAAAGGCATGAGAAAACTCTGGGTGCCCCCTTCCCTTGGTGTCCCAGATTTATTTTTCATACTGATTAATTCAGGGATACCTGTCATTAACATTATTCTATAACAAGGATTTGTAAACTGGGGGTATGACCCTCAAGGAGATAATTTAGGCATATTTAATTTAGTTATATCCCATTTTTATTATTTTGTATAGATAACTCAACACAGCAGACATGCACAAGACTCCTTCCTCTAGGTGGAGTCAGCTCGGTGGAGAGAGGGGGACTGGCCCAAAGTTCCAACTCACAATCATCTGGTTTCCAGCCTGGTGCTTTAACCACTAGACCAAACTGAGGGTAACAGAGCAAGTTCTTGTTTATGAGTCAAAGATCCAGTTTGTAACTATCACTGCTGAGATACCTGTAAATCAACACTCTTGGTATGTGTGTATATGAGTGTAGATGTGGATGTGTGGGCATTAACATTATTTAAGACTGGGAAACCTAAAGCCCCATCTCTTATTTTTTCCAAAACATTCCCTTTTTGACTGGATTGTGTTGACTAGCAGTCTTGCATGGCTAACTCAGGACCAAAACTCACGTTTTTCTACTTTGTACCCAGCATCTTATCCCTTACGCAAGCTGGCTCTCTTTGTGCATACAGTGGTGCCTCGCAAGACGAGACTAATCCATTCTGGAAGAACACTCTTAGTGCAAAATGCTCTTAAAGCGGAACACGGTTTCCCATAGGAAACAATGCAAAGTTGGATGATCTGTTCCACGCCCCCAAAAATATTCACCAAAAAATCATTTTCACCGGAATTTTATGTAGAAATGATTGTCCCTAACATCTGAAACAAGTAACCATGATTAGCACACAAAGCAGAAATAGAACCAGCTAACCAGTACTTAACCGATCTGCTTTGAGGCAGGTTCTGGCCTCGGCTGCTGTCCGGCATCTCCTGCTGGCTCGGAGGACTTGCTGCCGCCGCTGCTCGAGGCAAAAGGGCCTTTTCCCTCAGCAGCATTTCACAGTACAGCACACAGACAGTAATGGAGTAAATCGCATGTGGCAGCGTCGGCAGAACTCTCACACAGTTGCTGCCTGAACGGGAAATTCAGAGCATGCTGACTGATAACACATATGTCATTGTGCAAATCTTGCTTGTCTTGCAAGCTGCCTCTCGTCCAGCGGAATACATTTTATTAAAAAAAATGTTGCTCGTCTTGCAAAAATCTCAACTTGCGAGGTGCTCATCTTGCAAGATTCCACTGTATTTGTGGAATTACTGATGTTTTGACATCCCACTATCAGGCCTGAAGGCTTCTAACTCTTAGCATCTGGACGTTAATATTAGATGTTATTGTTTAGCCTTTGGCTTCCTCATGAGGCCTTTTTCAAAACAAGCTGCCTGTTGATAGAAGTAAGTTTTTGGACTTCTGTAAAATTCACTGGCTTACAGATTAGGGAGCTGGTCTTGGAGGTGGATGTATATTGGTGTGGAGACGTGTATGTGAAAAGATGCTGAAATGCATTTCAATGCCGAGCCAATTGCTTTCACCACTCATGGCTCAACATGTGTTGCTGATCAGGGAAGGGCTGTATTCAGTCAGAGCACCTCTCTGCATCTTGCCTGGCTGAGCCGGGTTTGTGCAGACATGCTCTGAAGCCACTAGAGGTCACCTCCATTCCACTCATGAAGGACATTCTCCCGTTTTTGTTTGCTTTTAGAAATGCCAGGGAAGGCTTCCCGGGTTCCACATTTGCAATTCCTTCCCCTTTTCTGTTTACCATCGATCCCCTGAAGAGAAGTATAGGGAACTCCAAAAACTTTCACCCTACACGGTTGGCCTTTAGAAGGTGAATGGTGGCTGTTGACTTTGGCAGTTGTGCAGGAAGGGGCTCCTGAAGGCCAACTCAGTTGCTTAGATCTCAGGTACAATTGCCTGGAGATGTGCCGGGCATACAGGATCCTGGATTTTTGAGGACTGGGCTCTTTGATTTTAAAAACTTACACTGGGCAAAATTCTGAAGATCCAGCACTGAATTCAGCAGCTTGTTTTTTAATTTGTTAGACTTCAGAGAGATGAAAGCTGATGCTTCCAAAGCAATGGTCAGCTTTTGTCTTTTTCAGGGGGGGTACATATTAAAATGGCAGGATGGGGTGGGGTAAGAAGAGACCAAAAGAAGGTGGTCCTAATAATAAACATCTCAATTCTTGACAGTTGCTTCATATTATATGTTTTCCATGCTGCTGCTTTTAGTCCCAAAAAGTCCTTGCTCCAAATTATTGGTGATTATATGCCATCAAGTCATTGTTCACTCTTAATGGCCACACAGATAGATTTTCTCCATGACAATCTGTCCCTAACTTTTCAGGTCTTCCAATGGTGTACCTGTCTCCACAAAAACTGAGTGCCTTAAAACCTTTTCCAAGGAGGTAGATTTTTGCACAATATGTCCATCAAGTAGGATAATTTGATCCTGGCTATTTGAGTCTTGAGTGAGAACTCTGGCTTGATTTGTTTGATGATTCATTGGTTTGTTTTCTTGGTTCTCCACAATATTCTCAAGAGATTTGTCCAACATCAATATCCAAAGGCATTAATACTCCGTCTTTCCTGCTTCTTCAAAATCCAACTTTTGGTTTCATAGTGTCATGGGGAACCCCCTGGCTGGACTATTATTATTTTTGTAGATATACACACATCATGGCATCTGATTATATTTTCCAAGGCCTTAATTACTCATAATTCACATGTTAGGATTTTTGCTTGGACTTTTGAGTTCTGAGGGTTTCTATAGGATGTGGTTTTTTATAGGTGAGAAACAGATCTTTCTTTCCTCAGTTGATTCTCCTGGCAGCTTAACTGAGCCACTTCTCAACCATGGCAAGATGCAAATAGAACTGGGAAAAAAGGCAACTGCAGAATGGCTTCAGTTATTTATGGATTCGACTGCTCACCAGTTGCATTTTCTGCAAGGCAGTTTCCAGTTATGAAATGCAAAAAAAAAAAAGCAATGTAAACCTTATAGAAGTGAAGAAGCACATATGTTGTCTGAAACAATAGTAGAATATCAGCTCTCCAATATAATGTATTAAACTATTTGACTGATTATAGATGTCTGGCAGGTAGAAATTCTGCAAAAAAGGGGATCAAAATTATTAGAAGCTAGAACAGCATTCCCTGAGGAAAACAATAGTGTTAGGGGATTTAACATGGTAAAGGGAGACTCTGAAACCAATACATAACATCATCTATGTTATGAAAAAAGGGACAGAGATAAATTTCTCTCTCTTACACACTTATACAAAGACAGATATTTGTTAGAAATTAGATTCAGACATTGAGGCAAAATGCAAAGATACCTTGCAGATGCAAATTGGTAGAAGCTCAGAAAAAAAAAGAAAAGAGAAAGAAAGGAAGGAAGGAAGGAAGGAAGGAAGGAAGGAAAGCGGGGGAAGGCAGGAAGTCAGAAAAGCAGGATTCACAACCATATAAGTGCTTTTATACCCCACACAAACTGTGAAATTCTCTTCTGTTACACAGGATGATGGTCTCAGTGCAACTGTGATGTCCATTAAAAATGGGCTGGTCAAATTTATGGAGATATGCTACTACACTAATTGGTCACTCATCCTGATGGTTACATGATATCTCAAAAAGCAGAGTAAATACTATTTGCTAGGCATCATCAATAGAAAAAGCCTAGGGCCTACTTGTGAAATTCATGGATCTTCATAGAATTCAAGACCTCCACTTAGATTCTTCTCCTGTTTATCCCCCACCATCCTTGATAGTAGCAAAGTAGCATAAGAGTCATAAAGAACCCTTTCCACTGTTTCCTGGTTTTACTGAATCTTCCTCTAAGGTTTTGGCTTCAATCTTCTGACAATGGAGACTCCTCTGTCAAAATTCTGAAGTTTGCAGATGACACAATAGTCACTGGATTCATTAGAGATGGTGATGGGTCTGTGTACAGATGGAAAGTTGAACAGCTGGTTCTTTGGTGCAGTTGAAGCAACTTGGAGTTGAATATACTCAAAACTGCGGAGATGACAATGGATTTTAGGAAGAGATGTCCTATTTCATCCCCTCTTATCATACTCAGCAACATGGTATAAGCAGTACAATCCTTCAAGTTTCTGGGCTATGTATTCTATCAAGATTTGAAATGAACAGCTAATGTTAGCAGCATTATTAAGGAGGTACAACAAAGGATGCACTTCCTTCATCAGTTCAAGAAGCTCAACCTGTCTCAAGAGCTGCTGATACCATTCTACAGAGGAATCACTGAGTCTGTCCTTGCATGTCTGTAACTGTCTGGTTGGGTGCAGCAACTGTGCAGGACAGGCACAGACTCTAACAAACAGTCAGGACTACGGACAGAATAATTGCAGCTAACCTGCCCTCCATGGAGGACCTGCACATTGAGAGGGTCAAGAGAAGGGCGGAGAAGATATCTGCAGATCCCTTCCTCTTACCCTGGACATAAATTGTTTGAACCTCTTCCCTCTGGATGGAGCTATAGGATATTGCACACCAAAACAACCAGACACAGGGACATCATTCAGTTGAATACTTAACTCATGCTATATGACAGGGCACAATGATTACTACAGTGTAAAGAATTCTAAATTAATCCAGACTGTGTACACTTACTTATCAATAGATTGGTTCTAATTCTACTCTTTATTGTATTCCTTTTCTACTGGCTGCATACTTTGGGTGCACACTTTACTGTTGAATACCTAACTTAGTTTATTTGTTCATGTTATTATTTACTGCTGTCTTGCAAGTATACTGAGAGCTGCTGAACCGGAGTCAAATTCTTTGCATGTCTAACCATGCTTGGCCAACAATGTATTTGAATCTGGAAATAGTCACTAGCTGGTGACTTTCTTCAAGCCAAGAGCTCTTGTTCAGCTTTGCCAGCCTGACCATATGTTTGAATCCTGGCCCTCAGAATTTAGAACCCCAAATGTCCTGAACAAAGAAGAGTTTACACATGGGATTTTTACATGACATCCATCTCTGAAATGCAGTGTTGTGATCTCAAAGGTTGATGACATTCACTGCAAGGAACTCATGAGTGCTGATGACTTCCACTGGTGAATTAGGAAATAAGTAGCCTTGAGATAGATACATGGAAGCTATACAAGAGCTGCTTCAAGTTAACAAAAGTATAATCTGATATCTTTTGTTGAGTTCTAGTTTGTCTAACCACCATAGCAACTTTTCCCATCTGGTTCCCTCCATACAACTGAGGCTTCAAATTCCTCACCAACATTGGGTGAGGCTACTCTACAGCATAATCCACACCCACCTTATCGACAAGATGTCGTTTAACATATCCTCCTTAGCCCTTAGAAGTTTGGAAAATGGTATCTGGGATGATTTTACCACTAGCATGAGTGATAACAAGAGAACTTTATGACGCCTGTACGGATGTTAAGGAAGGCGTTATCAATCACTCAAGGGTTCCTATAGGTCACAGCAACCAAACCCCTAAATGTACATAGTTTAAACTCAGGGTTTATAACTGCATATGTATTAATAACATTCCAGTCACAGAGATTTTACAACCTTAATGATATTGACTCAGCCCTGGGCGAACAAAGAAGAGGTTTAATAGGCTCAAAGACCATCACTTTGAACGTAGAATAGTCTACAGGCAGTTACCCTCTTCAAGGTGGATTGTCAGCCTTGAAATTCTTTACATATTCTGGAAGAAGAGTCCACAGAAAACTACAGAGTTTGCTTAACTTTCTGTGTATAATGCTTAGCTAGACTTCCTCTTTGGGATGAAGTGTGGAGTGTCCACAAACCCATCTATGCTTGGCATGACAACCTAATTATATATTGTTTTAACAAAGTCATGTAGGTCCTTAAAATATGATATGCTTGGTTTGTTTGCTCTAGGTCTCATATTATATGGACCTATCCATTATAGTTTGTAAGGCATGGCTTTAATGTATTATGTGACCTAGATAAATACTATACATTTATTAAATCAACAGACTGGTTTAGACTATTGCATATGTATCCCATCGGATACATTTGTTATGGCAGTTTCTGGAAACTCATTAAACTATGTTTAAGGATGTTGGATGGGATGAAGGAAATCAATAAACCAGTATTAGATGATACAACATTGGGACAGAGATTTAGAGGTGGAGTGGAGAATATGTGGCACTTGAGATACTGCAGAAGTGTTGCTCCCACATCTTTCACAATTGGCCATTCTGGCTTGGACTACTGAGAGTTGTGGTCAATAGCCTCTGGACAACTATAGTTTTCTAGCCACAATTCAATAGTTTTCTTTTGATAGTTTAGAATCCGTAGTGAGTTAGTTCAAAATACAGCATAAACCAGGCATACTAATCTTTGAAAGATAAATAAGTTTAATAAACAAATAAAAGAGGTAGAATTGAGGAAAATTGCTACAAGGTATGGTTCTGATTTTTTATGTTTTAAAAAATTAACTGCAATTCAAGTGCATGATCGTGAAGGCATTCAAGACAGAGGAAAAAAGGTGACAGTAATCATGGGTGGTGGAGAAATCAAGAGCACTTTGGCAATCCCACTGAAGTACTAAGTATAGGTAGACATAGCAATGCTGTGGCTTAAGATTGCTGCTCAAGATGCATTTCCTGCTTATCCAATAAAGAAAAACCAGTTAGTTGTATAGGTGGGAAAGTCGATTTAGATCTTGAGCAAAGTTGCTCTGGATCTTAAGTTCAGAACAAGGTTTTTGATGTCTGATGTACAGCAGCAAACACCATTTTTACTTCCCCATCTCTTATTCAAGCTCATCAGGTATTAGAAGTAAGGATGTTGTGTACCCTAGCCTCAGTCTCAGAAGGTGTCCAAGAGATCCAGAGAAAATGGCATTCCATACATAACCTTCATGTATTTTCTTAATTGTTTTTGTCTTTTATTTTCCACACAATACAAACACACACATCACTATGAATGTAAGGGAAAATGATTTGTAATTTCCACAAATAAACTTTTTGTCTGGTAGACTAGAAGGAGACACCCATCTACAAGCACTCAGGCTCTGGACACCTGAAATAGAAAAGTAGAAATAGTCACCTTTTTGTGACACAGAAGGAAGGGTGGAGCCAGGGAAGAAGTGGGGAACTAGTCTTGAATTGCTACACATGCACAAATGCCAAAGGCCCAATCCCTCATGAGGACCGTTAATGTTACCTTGGGAGTACAGGTGTTCAGCGCGCAATTGGATAATTTCTTGTGACTTTATAACAGCAATAAATCTGTTAACTAGAACTGTATCATTTAAATCTGATCTTTCAGGCCTAATAAAAGAAGAAGGTCTTCTTCTCTGGTAACAAGAGTAAAATAACCTAACATTTTACTACTCTTCAAAGAGTCCTAAATCATGCTTCCTGAGGCTGCTACTTCACTTTGTTCAGATTCTAAATTGTAGGATAACTGTTGCTCAAACGCAGAGGCAATGTAAAAGATCACTGTTATTTCAAGCAGTTTAGTGACGTATTTTGATTTTTCCTCCATATGAAGAAAAATCTAGATGTTCAGAGCTCATTCTGAGTTAACCTGTTTTGCTTTTTTTACTTGTTTACTGAATAAAGGAGAAGGGGGGATTTTCATGTAGGTTCAAAGCTTTTTTTTTCCACTGTGAAAGTCTCAGACTTGCAGTTCCCATCCCAGAGTCATGTATCATCCAGTCAAGGTCAGGTCTTGCTATCTCCTGACCAAAACAAAACCACAAAATCCTGGTGTCAAGTTTGGATGAAAACCTTGGAGTTGTTATATGTTGGGTACTATGGAAACTGGCTGTCCTTGGGGTATCTCTGCTGTGGTTATTAAGGCAGCTTGTGACAGATCTGGCTATCATCTTGCTTGGTATATATGTTTTTTGTGTTGTGCTTTTCAATCCGTTTGCTTGAGCGAATAATGAAGCTTAAAATCCCTTTATTCACTGGAGTCCTCATTGTCTCTAAATCCAGAAGAACCTTTGAACAGATCAGATAATTGCTCTGATACTTGGTCAACAGAATGGTCAACAGTGGCCATATATCAGATGTGCACAGTTTGGGCAACACCCCAAACACTGCAGATTAATAAGAAAATTCTACCCATATTTGCCATGATAGAAAGTACTGGTTGAGTCACCTGCAATTTATTATCAGCACTATTCCAAATAAATGTCTCCTATCACACTGTTTTGTCAACTAATCAACATATCCTTTATGTCACACTGTCAATCAGAAAAGGCCCTGTAACGCATGTTAGGTGATAGAGTGAAATTCCAATGGTGAAGTCACTTTTTTTCAAATTTATGCTTAAGAAATGAGTTTCTTCTGATCTTTTTAGATTTACACCTGGATTTTCAGAAGGAATTCTCCTGGGGCTTATTTTATAAATACATTGAATAATAATTCATTTTAATAAAATGGAGGAAGTGAAGAATCCAAATTCTTTGAAATTATCTGAATCTATAGTTTGATTCTTTAGATTCAAATTTGGGAAACACTGTCCTACAATTTGGGATCTGAGCAGAGTGAAGTAGCAGCTTCAGGAAGGACATCTGAAGAGTACTTTAAGAGTAGCAAACTCTAAATTGGGATTATTATATTCTTGCTGTCAGAGAAGAACACCTCACACACATTAAATACACATTAAAAAAGAGTTCAGCTTCAGTGGTTGTGGTTGGATCTTGATGTTTTCAAAACCCTTTACTTCCAGCACACAATTCTGCACAGAGAGGAATAATAACCTTAGAAAATATGAAAAAAGATGAAAAAGAAGCTAGGATTTTGATTCCTAGAGTATGAACAGCTTTAGAGCACCAACTGTAGAAAAAATATTGCACTGGTTAAGAGATGGTTCATGTAGAGGTAGACCTCAGGTTATAACCTAATTGAGCCCTACAATTACAGTCTTAAGTTGTGACAATTGTAAAGTGGATCACCATGTGGCCAGACCTGGTTTTATTATCTTTTTTGCAGTGATCATTCAGCAAACATGGCAGTTGTTAAGTGAACTCATTATTTGCTATGGGGCATTTTTTGTGGAAACCAGAAGTAAATGCCAGTTTCTGGCAAAAAATGTACATTGAGGTCACATGGCTGCAAAGGACCGCAAACAATGGTAATTGTGGGCTGGTCGCTGAGCACCCAAAATGTGGTCATTTGGGGGGGTGGACTTTGGAACTTCAAAGCCAGGTCGTAAGACCCTTTTTCAGAGTCTGTTGTAACTTCAAACAGTTAAGCAATCAGTCATAAGTCAAAGACTATCTGTATTTCTGTTCTGTTTATTGCTCTTCATGGGGAAAAGCAGTTTTGGAAGAAATTTGAAAAAGGAGAGGATAGAAGAAGAAAAGCTCTAAGAGGAAAAGTACAGAGACTCAACCATTTCTTTATATTCAGTTTTATCCTATCAATCAACTCTGAACAAGCCACTAGAAAGCACATTATTTCTTGGAGCAGTCTAGTTCGCGCTATTATTGTTCTTCCAGATCTTGGCAATTAGTAAAACAGGCTAAGCTTAAGAGGAACAAATAATTTGTCAGAATTTTTCATAAATATTTCATGAGACTGTCAAGTACCTTTGGGTTTGGGTGGATTTAGCTGGGTAATATTTGCAGCAGATTGACTGCAGTCAATGCAGTTTAAAGTCATCATAACCAACTCCAGGCCCCTTAATTTCTTCATGGCACCAGCAGCCGTGATTAAGTTTGAACGTAATCCTGGTTAGCACCGAAGGGACAACAGCTTAGTTACCAAGCTTTTCAAATACACACACAACAAAAAGCCCTCAACTGCCCCTGAGCTTGCTGCTATCGTCTTATTTCGTAGCTCCTGCAGGGGGAACTATATTAAAATATCTCTCCCACTGATTGAATCGATGGGAAATTATTCAAACACACCTTTAAAAGAACTAAGTGAATCTCTTAAAGACAATTTCCAAGGTTTTAAGTCAGTCTTTCTCAACCGCGGGAACTTTTAAGCTGTGCGGACTTTAATTCCCAGAATCCCCCAGCCAGCAATGCATCCTGGCTGGGGGATTCTGGGAACTGAAGTCCACACAGCTTAAAGTTCCCACGGTTGAGAAAAACTGCTTTAGATTCTCTAAATCCAGCCACAACCATCGAAGTTCTACTTTTTTTAATGTACATCCAAGCACACAATGCATGGAAAAACAGGCGGGGCTTTTCTAATACAGCGACGGCTGTCCTACTGCTCCTTTAAAGAATTCTTGCTTTAATTTTTCTAAATATTGTTCTGGCCATCAAAGCAAAATTTGACATAATCTGAGAGTGGATATTCACATTTTCTACCTGAATAGCCTTTAAAAAGAAAAAAAATGTGATGAACCAGAAAAGCTTTGTGATTATATACTAACCAGACTGTGCATGGCACATTTTATTTCTATAAAACTATTACAAAATATTCAAAAAAATACATTTTAGTAAATTGACAGCAATTATTTATCAGTTTATTAATGCAAAACATCATTTCCCTCCCTATTATAGTACAAACTATTCTCCGTTCTCACCATAATAGCCCACCTGTGCACATTTTAAAAAATATTTTCTCATAAATTTCTTCTTCTTGATTTTGAAGATAAAAATAAGAATTTCTTCCACCTCCCCAACAAATAAAGATGTGTAACAGTCTTGCGTTTGAAGAATGTGGATGAAAGCGTGCTATTATTTTTATACAAAACAAAACTATTTCAGAGGCAGTCGGAACATATAGGTGACATTACATTTCATATTATTTAAATTAAAATAATATATTCTCATATCTTACATTATTTCAAAAAATGAAATGTGACTGTTATGTACTGATCTCTCTTCTTTCTCTCTCGCAAAAAAAATGAATTTACAATTCTGTATATAAAAATATAATTTATGGATTTTCCCTCCCCTTTCATTGTGTCTTTTGTTCAGAGAGTGGCTAATGGGAAAGATCAAATCCAGGGGAGTCTGAAGAGCATGGTCAAAAAAGTCAAAATGGTCACCATGATGGTGTGATCAAAGTTCCCTCTACTTTTTTTATGAAAAGTAGGTGGAGCTTCAAACCCATCCTCATCACCACCATCTTATCTTGTTTCAACTACACAGTGTGGACACCCCTGAGCAAATCCATGGATCATGGGAAGCAGGAGAGGCATTTCACTTTTTGAAAGTCTGGACATACATGATACATAGAAAAATAGAGCTCTGTGCAGTTTTGCTAGGGCGCACAAAATAATTTGCTTTTTCCTGTGAGTGTACAATTCACATGATAATAAATTATCAAAGAAACTATTTAAGGCTCTTGAAGTTGGGTTCATATTCCTTAAAACATCTATTTCAAAATACCAAACAAATAAATATCCAGGAGATGAGGACAACAAAACAGACAAAAATATAAATCAAATAAAAATATATATATATTTATATATTTATATTTATAAACTAAAACAAAAACTTCCTGGTTCTTCCAGTTCCTTGAAGTCTACTTTGGACCATCCTACTATTATTATTTAACTGTCTTTCTTTCCTTCTCTCTCTCTTTCTTCTCTTTCTTCACCTTAGTTTCCCTTGCCCCATTGGTATTATTTTAATCTTCAGATGGGTATAAGCGGAGCTCACCAGCTGTTACTCTCAGCTGGCCATGCCCAATGGGTGCATCATCTCAGAATCCAAAATCCAGTGGCCAATGTGGTACAGCAGGCGGGAGTACCAGTGGACACCAGCCAATGAGGAACCCTCTTCGGGTGCAGCAGGTGGAAAGGGGAGAGGAGAGGAGAGACCCTCAGGATTCAGCACTGCCAAGACTGCATGAGCTATGCGGAAAGGCGCAAATGCCCAGTGGGCCCAGCTGTGCTCCTCAATAACTGCATAACAAGAAGCCAGCACCTGGTTGATGAGAATGGTGCCCTGAGCAGTGAGTGGGGCATAAGCCCCTGAGGCTTCCTCCTTCAGGGACACGCTGTGCACCACTGCTTGTAACAGTGTCTGACCCCCTTGGCCCAGTACGTAGACCTGTTGTCCAGGCTGCACACGGCTAGCAAAGATAGGCTGGGGTTGAGAATGGGAGTGGTTGTATGGTGGAGCTACAAAGAGCAGGTGGGCAGCGGTGAGCAAGAGACGGGTCTGGGGTCTCCGGGTCTCAATCATATAGAAGAGTTTGTGAACAGGCGGATCCTCTCGGTCCAAGAAGGCTAAGAATTCGCTGTAGAACAGCTGTCCATGCACATCAGCTGCCAGCACTCGGTCACCGGGACGAAGGTCTTTCACCAGTTTTGTGCCACCTTCCTCCAAGTTCACCCAGGCGGATCCAGGGAAGCAGCCACCCGATTTGGCAGCCACAGAGTTTTCTGAGGGAGGGAGACAAGCAGTAGCATTAGAGAAGGGCCAAGAAGAGAATAAGGAAATGGTTAGGCAATAATCCGTTTTCTCATAGCAGAAGCCAAGAAAGTGAATTTATGGTGAGGACACCAGGCTTCATAACTTACTGGCTTTTTCCTCACATGATCATCAGTATCACATTATATGTGGGAGAAGAGAGGGCTGAGCTGGGGAGGAGTGGTGAAGTCTGGGATCACCTTGGAATCTCTTTGCATCCTCAAGCGGCAGAAACCCAAACCTCCTGAGGGTTATAGGACCTTACCTTAGCTGTGCAGGTATTCAACAGTCAGTTGGGCAAATTCTTGTGTAACGAAGGACCATTAAATCTCTCAGCTTGAACTTCACTGTCTGGGCTTGGTCTCTTGTGCCTGACATTATATGACACTGTATCATCTTCTGGTTGCCTTCTCTATCCTTAGCCTAGTCATGACTGAGAAGATATTCCAGTGTCTGTCTCCATCCATCCATCCATCCATCCATCCATCCATCCATCCATCCATCCATCCATCCATCATCTGTCTGTCTCTCTAGCCATCCATCTTGTAATTCTACAGTCAGGTGATATCATATACAGTGTAGACTGTGATAAAAAATGAATCTGGCACAAGCTGTTCCTCTTAATTTTTGATGCATTAAAACTTATTGCCTAAACCCCACTTCACATATCATGTGGCAGTTTGGTCTCCAATAGGAGTGTTCCCAGGGGTTTTTTTTGGGAGGAGGGGGTGTATCGAGGAAAATTTCATTTCAACTCATTCTCTCATCAGAAGATAATGTTGGTAAAGATGCATATATTAAGGGTCCCATTCTTCTAGTTCCAAGCCAAATCATTACGGGATCTTTTTACTTCTTAAACAATCAAATCTTCCATGAATGTACTCTTGTGTGAATGAGAAAGCATGTGCTTGTGCATTCTCAGAAGACTATCCACACATGAAACTATACCCTACATCGCTGCTTCTCAACCTTGACAACTTTAAGATGTATTGACTTCAGCTCCCAGAATTCCCAAGCTACCATGGCTGGTTGGAGAATTCTGGGAGTTGAAGCCCACACATCTTAAAGTTTCCAGGGCTGAGAAATGCTGCCTTACATACTGGATCACATCAGAAGAACTGTCCTTAGCAGAAATGAAAGCAAGTCACCATTACTTCCATGAAGATTTTGTGCTTGAAAGTTGCCAGGACAGCTCTGCTGAAAACAGACATAGCCCTTTTCAACAACCTAAAATTAATTCATATGAAAATTCATCTCCCATCCATCTAAGTTTGAGGCTCTATGGCTCTGATTTGCTTAGTTGTGCTTCACAGGCCCTGTCATATTTTTTTTTCCAGGATAGCAATATTTTCTTTAGCAATGGCACCAGAGAATTTAGTAACAACTGGAATTCTTCAATTCCTTCTGGGAAGACTTATCCAACTCCCAGCTTTCAGTTTAAGGCAAGGGAGGCAGGAGATTAAAAAAAAGCATTAGAGATATAGAGTTGTGAGCAATGGCCAATTAGTGAAATATTAACTGTTTATCCATTATTCTCTCTCAAATTTTTGATTAAGAGTGTTGATGGATTGACCAACGGATTGAGTATGCAAAAACTGGCCATATCGTTGTGGCTGGTGCTTGTGTTCAGGAAGTGAAAATCTGTCCTCACAAGGAGAACAAAATGGAACACAATTTTAATTATAAAAAAATTAATTATAAAAAATTTGGCTGGAAAGAAATCACTATGGGGGCTACCAAAGTTACTAACCTTCTAGAGATTTTTGAGAATGTCAGCAGGCCCATGGGTGGAAGTGACCTTGCTGACGTTGTACGCTTGCGTTTTCAAAAACCCTTTGGAAAATCGGCTCATCAAAAGTTCCCGAGAACACCTGTCAACCATGGGGTAAGGTTTGGCCTTCTGTGGATTGTTGATGGGGTTAAAAACAGAGGTTTTTCATCTTGTGTTTTTCCATGCTTTTGAACTGCTTGGTTGGCAGCTGGGCCAGGACGGGAGCTTTCCCCGTTAAGTGGCACTTGGGACTCGAACTCGAGCCAACTTTCCAGCCGACAAGCCCAGCGTCTTAACCATAAATTAAATAAATAAGGGGCCTTTATGTTTTTTTAATGGTAAGAACTAAGACACAGATTTTCTCAAGGATAAGCATTAGAACTAGTTATGCATTGTTCAAAAATTTAAGAAAAAAATTTAAGAAAAGAAATGAGCCCACCAAGTCAGGAGATGATACTGAAATATTCAGGTTGGTGGAAGAAGGATCTCTTTAAACTAGGCACTACTCGTGGCCAGCCATTACCACACATCCATTGATCTCAAACAGTGGGCCGTTGATTCAGAGCTGCAAACAGACTGTCCAACCCTACCCAGAAACTTCTTCTTGGGCCGCTCTACACATCTTCTCCAAGCAGTATAGCAATCCCAAAATTTAGAAGGGCCTTAGCCAGATTCAACAGCCCTTCCAACAGCTGTTACTGAAGGAAGATATCAAAAAATCCCCTTCAAAGAGAGACTGCGTCCATGTGTTGGAGGGCTAACTGAATTGATGGAACATGTCATTTTTATTGCCTTCTCTATGCAGATGGGAATTATTATTCCCACCCTTTGCTAAATATTCTGGTCATTCTGATCTATTTTACCTTAAAATGCTTTTATCAGATCAGTCTGATTTTATTTCTATGACCACAGTCAAGTACTGTTCAATGGTCTGTACAGTATTAACTCCATGGCTACAAAACCCAGCCTGGAGCAATTGTCAGATTTCATGACAGGTTAATTGGAAAGCAGAGAACAAATGGATATAGGA
>JANHZU010002802.1:44940-69972 GCA_032468055.1 Acrochordus granulatus | reverse complement strand
TTCACTGGCAACACAAGGAAAGCAAGAATGTGTGTTCTTGTTCTGGCCGAGGGCTACACTTGAGCTTTGATTCTTATACTGACCTTCAGCAAGTCTGGGTTTCCAGAATTAAATGCCGGGGAGAAACACGAAATGTGATTTAATTCTAAATTTAAATTCAGTCAAATGCGTTTAATATCATACCGCCCTGGATCTAATCATCTCTCTTACATTAAAGGTAACTATGCCGAAACAATTGTTGGAGCAGCTCTGGAGCCCACTCCTTTTTTGGGGTCGGGGGCGGCTCTGGCCTGAAATTGAGCATGTCTCAGGTTGAGCAAATAAAGACACATGATGGAAAGCAAGCGAATTGGATGTACACAACTCAGAGCTTTGCAGCTACAGTCTATCCTTGCCAGCTCCAGTTGAAAGGCATTTGGACAACTGCTGCCAGTCAAATTATAGTAAACTTAGGGGATCAAAGATCTGCTGTGGAATAAAGTATGGAGCAGGCTTGAAGCCAAAGGGTTACTTCCTGCCCCAACAAGCTTTAGGTGGCTCAAAGGCCTTCTAGGGAAAAGGTTACCTTTCCAGCTTCAAAGGGATCAGCTGACTCACACACCCACTCTGCTTTCCTCATGTCAGTTGACTCTACAAGCAGTTGGCACAGGTTAAATAAAAGGTAAAGGTTTCCCCTGCCAGTCGTGGCTGACTCCAGAGGGCAGCGTCATCTCCGTTTCAAAGCCGAAGAGCCAGTGTTATCCAAAGAAGCATCCATGGTCATGTGGCCGGCATGACTATATGCCGAGGTGCATGGAAAGCTGTTACCTTCCCAGCAATTTAGGTGGTACCTATTTATCTACCTGCATTTTGCATGCTTTTGAATTGCTAGGCTGGCAGGAGCTGGGCGAATTACAGATGCTCACCTCGTTACGCAGTGGTGCTTGGGTCTCGAACTGCCAAGCTGCCGGCCTTTGGGCTGACAAGCCCAGTGTGTTAAGCGCTAGACCACTGTACCCCTGGCACAGACCTGGCACAGGGTAGGTCTTAACAAACCCTCTGGTTACTAGACCAGTTTGTTAATCTGTGTGGCCATGTGACTGTTCTAGCATCAGCCTGAATTTGGTCATGATTTTAGCCGCTGTTCCTTCCATTTTCATTACCTCTCAGTCAAGGCTGCTACCGAAGAACCAGATCTGATGGCTTTCAGTGAAAGCCAGTTAGCCTTATGAGCTTGCAGCCTACATGAGTTTGGAAACCCTCCTATGATTTTTAGTTTGCAACCTACCCTAAAATCAAAAGACTGATGAATAAGCAAAGGCTCCTCTCATGATATGGACCTTTTGACTTAGTGGTTTGTGTCTGCTCTGACGTGATCCCTGACTTTGATACTGGGCCCATGCAAAGATGGTTTGTCAACCCAACCCAATGGCACTATGGTCTTCACCAAAACCTCCCAAATATCCTTCTCAGAAAATTAAAAATAATAGAAAGAGGACAGTGATAGTTGCCAATCAAAGTGGAGTTTCTGCTCTCAGCCCAGATGGACTATGATTTCCTGACATTTTCCACTGAAGTGATTTGTTTAACCCTAGCTTATTGACTAACTCAGAATTGTGCTAAATCATTACTGGCAAACCATAACTAGCCAGCCTCACCCAGCATGCTAAGCAAAGAGCAAGCAAACCATATTGTGGCTTAGTGTGACATGTGAATCTAAACCTTTATCTCAATATAAAAAGCCTTGGTTATCTCGAAAAGAGATCAGGATGGCTGTGCCAGTCTTTTTTATTCAATATATACTATTAACAAATGCAGATTTATTCATAACGGTCATGTGAGGCCACACACACACACACACACATATATAAAATCCAGAGAGAGAGAGAGAGACAATATTCTCATCCCCTCTATGTCACTCCAGAGCAATATATAGCTGAACATCGTCTCTTTTTTCATTCTTATGTTTGTTCAGACTTGCATTTTTAAATTCTCAGAATACAAGTCAAGTTCAGCTGCATCAGACCAAAGACCAATCTATCCCAGAGGTTCCCACAGATGTTCCTGGGAAGGATGCAAACAGGATATGACATGTGAACATAAATCCCTCTTTAGCAAGGGTTTCTCTTGGATTGCAGCAACTCATCTGCTTCCTATTCAGCTTTTCAGATGGTCAAGCTCATTTGTAGCATTATAAAATAAGATGAAAAAATACTTTAGGTTGCAAGATGAGTGCTGCTCTCTCTTTGAAAATAATAGTTTCAGAGAAGAAGAGAGAAACAGGAGAGAGGCCACTGCTTCCGATGGCTAGAATCATCACACGTAGAGTCCACTTCGCAAAAAGCTTATGGAAATGTACCCAGAGCATATTTTAAATGCACAGCCAAATGTGTCGGTATGAATGCAGCAAACCTGTACTTTAGAAACACAGGCAAGTACATTCCAGGGACCCATAAGATGATCATTTGTACAGATTCCTCACTGCAGTGATAGCCAGAAAATCAGATGGCTTTTAATAAGGATTAGACTCAGGCTCTAAGGGGGCGCAGTGGCCTAGTGGTTAAGATGCTGGACTTGTTGACCAGAAAGTCAACAAGTTTGAGACCAAGCGACGCCACGTAACGTGGTGAGCTCCCACTACTGACTCAGCTCCTTCCAACTTAGCAGTTGAAAAGCATGTAAAACTGCAAGTTTGGTAAATAGGTATTGCCTAATTTGGTGAGAAAGCTAACAGCATTGCATGCACCTCAGTGTATAGTCATGCCGGCCGCATGACCATGGAAGCGTCTTTGGAAAACACTGGCTCTCTTGGCTGTGAATTGGAGATGAGCACCGCCTCCTAGTGTTGGCCACAACTGGTGGGGGAAACCTTATCTTTTACCTTTACCTAGACTCAGGCTCTACTCATCTTTTGCGAGGATTACTACAATGTGCTCTGCGTGGGACTATCCTTGAAGAGTAATCAGAAGCTACAGCTGCACAGAATGCAGTAGAGCAGTAGACAATCCTCGGGGCCCTGAAGGTGGTCCATGTAACACCTCTGCTACATGAGCTGTACTAGTTGCCAGGTTGCTTCTGGGTCCAATGCAAGGTGTAGGTTATAACTTATAAAGTCCTTTATGGCATGGATGCTGGCTACCTGAGGAATCATCTTCCCCCAATGGGATTGGTCCACCCCACTGGCATTGGCAGAAGAGGCATGCCGTGGACCCTGCTGGCCAAGGACTTTCGGCTGCTGGGGTCCAGGAGAGGAGCCTTCTCTGCTGCAGTATCTGTCCTCTGGAACATCATACCCCCCACCCTGAGGTGAGATATGCCCCCACCCTTTTGGCTGTCCATACAGGGTTTAAAACCTGTCTCTTCCAGTTGGCCTGGAGCTTGGACAGGGGCGTCTCATCCGGGAGGTGGTAACTGAATTAAAAGATCCCACCTCCATTTTATTGTATACCTTCTCCTGTCACATTAGCTATTTTATTTGTTAATTTTAATTGTATGTATTATCTATTTTGATCTTTTATAATATCATTTTATTGCAAGCTGCCCAGAGTCGCAGGACAGTGAGATGGGCGGCGAATAAATTCAATAAAATAAATAAATAAGTCATGGAGGAAAATAAGATTACGTATTGGTTCCCGTAAGAGGTAAAGTATCAGTTTCTTGGTGAATTAAGGGTAGCAAAAGCCTATTTGTTCTCATAATTTATGTGCATCTTAAAACAATTTAATTCCGCGGTGAACAATTTGCTGGAGTTTGTTTAGAGTCTTTTTGAGACCAGCAACCAGCAACACATTAAATATTGTTAGACTACAAGGTATGACACTCCTAGGAAGAATGACCAGTGGTGACAGATGCTGGGAGATGAAATTCAACAATTTACATAGCCCCAGAGGTCAGCTAGTCCTGCTTTATAAAGTGCAACAGAATGCGCGCATGGCCCTGATGGTAATATGCGTTTGTGTGTCAAAAACAGCAACATGGTAGATAGAGCATTATGTATAATATCTAATGCTCCATTTTTGCTTAGAAAATTGTGCTGGGTGAGGATTTTGAACCTGTAAAGCATTTCAGCCTTTCTTGCCCATCTTACTAACTACATCTATAAACCTGTTTATAGAGTTACTTTAGAGTAAGCCTCATTGAACATTGTAGGGCTTACTCATGAACAGACACAGAAACTCAATTAAAGATTATTTCAAATAAGATTACTCTTCCTTCTCTGTATTTTAAGAACTGGGAGATTCTTTCTGAACCCAGCAGTGAGGGCAATCAAAAAGATAAGTGGAGGGAATAGGCCTTATTCATTGGCATCCAGTGTGTCAATTTCTCTTCCACACAGGATGCACGCAACTCCTTCTTTGTATGTTTTTGGGCAGGAATAAAGAAGTAGATGTGTTTTCGAAAGACCTTTTATGATCTATTGATTTTACTCCTGTTATTTAGATGGTTTTATTGACAGCTAAATGGTGCTATAATGACTTTATAGCTCAGTTGGGTTTAAATAATTGTTCCTGTTCTGGCAGTCGCTGATCCCGATAGTTGTGTACTGTGATTGGGAGTGCAAAGAAAGATTGGATAAAGATCAATTCAGATAAGAGGGACTTAATTGGTCAGAAAACATGCCAATCTAGGATGAGAAGGACAGCCTATTTTAGAGAGATTTGGAGGAGTAGATTCAGAGCTTGGAAGAGTTTTTAGATCCTGCACTTGTTCTGGTAATCTGACAACTGCTTGTGGCCACTAGTATCTTTGCTCAATAGTCCTCCTGGGATACCAGCTATACCCTGTTGAGCAAAGTAGATTTGCTCACAGAGAATTCCTACCTCCTTTAGAATAATGTGCTGGGTAGGGCTACCAGAACTGATTGCAAAAATGTCACCAGTCACTGGATGGTAGCAAATGTTTGCATATTTCTTTGCTGCCATCTAGCACTCATCTGTCCAAATTTGGTTCCTGCAATAAGGTGCAAAAACCAAGAATGACATGTGGTGGTACTTCCAAGGTGAGATCTTTATTCTTTCCATACCTATACACAGAATCTTGCCAGACTGAGCACTCTACTATTTGCATCTACCCTTTACTCTGAGAACTATTGGGGAGGGGCTGTCTTCACCCTCTTTCCGTCACATAAAATATCTAGCTTGAGTTTTCTTCTGTACCTCTGGAATGCACTCCCTTCTTCCTGGGAATCCAGCCTAGTACATTCCATCATATTAATACAGGTAGTCCTCAACTTATGACCATTTGCTTAGCAACCATTCAAAGTTATGACAGCACTGAAAAAAGTGACTTATAATTGGTCCTCAAATGTAAAATTGTCTCTATGTCCCTGCAATCACATGATCAAAATTCAGTTGCTTGACAACTGGTGTGTATTTATGATGGTTGCAATGTCTCAGGATCATATGATTTCCCTTTGTGGCCTTCCCAACAAGCAAAGTCAATAGGGGAAGCCATATTTTCTTAATGACTGTAGTAAAAACAGGTCATAGAATCAGGCACAACTCACTTAACAGCTGCATCGCTTAGCGGCTTTCTGTGCTCCGGATATTAGATGATGCTGAGCGTGGAGCTGCAGTTGAATTGCTCAGGTTTCCTAACTGAGGATGCTTCTTTTGACCTTTTAGTCCTAATTGGTTCAGACCACGATATCCTCTTCCATTAGGCACATACCCATAATCTACGACCTTTATTACGTATTACCCAGCACTTCTCTTCTTCTTTTTTTCTGTTTATCCCAATAAACTGCCCAGAGTCACTTGCTGTAAGAGGGACAGCGCGCAAATTTAATAAATAAATAGCAGCAAATCTGGAAGGTAGCTTGGGTTGAGAGAAAGTGATTGACCCAAGGTGGACTTGAACCTGGATTTCCCCAGTCTAACACCTTCTTCGGAAACCCTAAAGCATATCTCATCGCCAAGAAAGAGGCCAAAGATATGCTATGCAGAGCCTTTTCTGTAGTAGCATTAAGTCAGGAACTGCTCCCAGGACAGATCAGATGGATCCCACCCCCACTAAGTTTAGACTTGCAGAAGAAACACAACAGATTAAGACATTCGCTTGGTTCGTATGACGTGATGGACCCAAAGACCTAAACCATATTATATTATATTATGGCTTAATACGAAGGCCTCTCATTCATATGCTATATTAAGACAATGACCGGGGTTTCCACAACACACTGAAACACAAACTATCCAATCCCACTTTTGTGTCAATTCAGCCATACTGTTTTGTTAAGCTTTTGCTGACCTCTGATGGATTTTAATGTTGTTTTGGCTTGCTTTAAAGCAGGGTGTCCAACCTTGGCATCTTAAACTTGTGGACTTCAACTCCCAGATTTCCTCAGCCAGCAATGTATTTTTGGGGGAGCGAGTTACTTTGAGAGTTCCACAGGGTTGGAAAACCATCTATATATGCCTTTCACAGGGATACTATATGTTAATACAGGCCTTGAAGCCCTTTTTTCCCATCTGTTTCTGTCATTTCTGCCATCTTTATTCTTTTTGTTTGTTTCCTTGATTTTAATTTTTTTAAGAATTTGTGAACTGCTAGTCACTGGGAGTTGGCCAGCATATATACTAAATTTAATATTATTATTATGGTAGGTGGTGGTATTAATATTTAACTTTCAATTTGTAGACACGTTATTCCAGTCTGCAACTAAGCTGCCTGAATCTACTGGAACCTCTGAATTCACATACAGAATTATGTGTGCTGACAATTCATTTACAAAAAATGGAGGACACAGGGGAAAAAATGAGTTAAAGAAAGACAGTTTCTGACTGAATGTAAGAAAAAATGTTTCTAAAAATTTACCTGGGACGGTGTTTGATCTGGGTAACTTCTGTGGTCTCTTCCAACTTGGGACTTTTCTAGTGGAGGCATATTAGCTGGGAAAGCCCACCTAGGAGATACTAATTCAATCCTAGTCCTAATCTATAAAATACAAAGACACATCCTTTACAGTTAAACTGGTGTAACATTAGATTTGAGCCAGTTAGGTGTAGTAGTGGTTAAAGCAACAGGCTAGAAACCAGGAGACGGTGAGTTCTAGTCCCACCTTAGGCATGAAGGCTGCTTGGTAACTTTGGGTCAGTCCCTCTCTCTCAGCCCCAGGAAGGAGGCAATGGCAAACCATTTCTGATATCTTGCCAAGAAAACTTCAGGGACATGTCCAGGCAGTCACCAGGAATCAACACTGACTTAAAGGTGCAAACAGATACACATTAAATTCTGGCTAGCCACGAAGGCACTAAAATCTTGTAAGCGGTTGTACCTGCATGGCATGCTTACTCATGGATAAACATACCACAGTTTGCTCAACATGAATTTAAGTGAAATGCCTAAAGAGTATGGTTAAAAGAAAGCCAACTGAAATTCTATTTTTTATGTGCATCATTACACTCCTGTTTACACTGAACCATAAACTAAGCCTATAGCCAGCATCACATAATGTGCTGATATAATAAACAGTTAGCTGGCTTGTGAGTCCAGGGCAACTCTGACAACTAGCTGGCAGCAACAGAACTATGGTCCTAATTTTCCATTGGTATTTCTTTCAAGAGTGATATTATGGGGCCGGAATTGATTTTTTTTTAAGCTACCATAGTCACCATGCCCAGCCAGCAAGAAATCTTTAAAAAGATAAAAGTGCAGTCAAGTTCTTTGCTTGATTGTAATTAAACCAAAATGTTCTCTGCTCTTATTTTTTGGAGAACGAAGGTTATGGGGCCACAACATACCTTTGCTTTCTCTCTTTCTTTTTCCCTTCCCTCCCTCCATAATTCCCTCTTGATTTCATAGATGGACTATTCCCAGATCTCATTTCCTCCTAAAAACAGAACCGACAGAAGGTCCTATAGATCTGATTTTTCCCACATCTGTCCTTCTTTACTCTGTGGCTTACAGGCTGAGCCGTTACACCTTGAAACCCAACCCTAGGAATGCCTTCTATCTCGAAGAGAGAACAGGACAGATTTGATTGACCAACAACTTTATCACTTCACTTTGGGAGCAGGATGGGGAGGGTGAGGAACAAACTGACCAGAAATCCTGGAGGAAAAGAAAAGAACATGACCACCAGTGAACAATGATGGTGCCCTTCCTGGTAAAGCAAGCAACACCTTTAAGCAACCTCTCTCCCACCCCAAGCACCAGTATCAGCTCCAGGCTGGGCTTTGTTTGCATACTTGGAGGGGTTGATGAATAGATCTAGTTGTGTAGCAGCTCAGTAAACATGCCAGCAAACTGGCAGAGGTGTGAAAATCTTGCTCTGTTGAGCAGCCCCTTCTGTAATTAAAATTCAATAAAGAATCGGCACTGTCATTCCAATCTGGGGAATAAAGAGAGGCTCTCTTAAAAGAGAGGAGATACTTCCAAGTCTCCACCCTACCCCCTCCCTCCCCTATTTGTTCAGGTGCAGGGGGACTTTCCAAGACCCATTCACACACACATATACTCCGCACAAGAAAACAACCCACCCACCAAATCCTCCGCGGCCTGTTTGCACAGACCAGGACACTTTTCCAAAACACTCAAGATGTGTATTTGAATTTGAAATAGAGGGGTTGACTTTCAATAGCCCTTCTCGCACCCTGCCCCCGCCCCATTATCCTTGTCCCCTTTATACCTCCTGCCCTCCTCCCCTAGACGGCCATTCAGGGTCCGTGTGGGGGGAATCGCCTCCTTTGCATTCCAATCTCTAGGATGATATTTTTTGCAAACAGAAATGGTCGCTGAAAGAAATATCCCTCCCTGAAACTCTTCGCTTTTTAATCTTCTCATCACATCCTCAGTCATGAACCCAGAGCCTGGCCCTTCAAAACCAGCTGGAAGAGGCACTTTCGAAGCACCCTCTCAGGAAATCTATCTTGTACAGTCGCACGACCTGGAGTGACTTGTTCCCTTCCTTCCCAAGCCCCCAGCGTGCACTGCCTGTTAATGCCCAGATTTGGCCCTAAAGAATTGCACTCGATGAATACAGAGGAGGGTGGGTGGGAATGGGACCAGTTTGGTTTGCGTTGGCCACTTAGCAGACAGGCATGAAGCTGACTGTGCATGCATAGGAAGGGTACTGTGATACATCACCCTCAGTCACCCAACTGCGGTCCTCTTATCAGCCCTTCAAGGTAGAACAGACTACAAATCCAATGTCACGAGGTCAGTATTACTTTTATTTTAAAGCTATGGCAACATAATCTTGCACGTCTGAATGCATTTACCTCTCTTTTTTATCTGACTGTTATCTTCCTCCTATTCTCTCTGAGCCTCTCTGCATCTCCAGAGGCTTTGGCTTACATCTCCTAACATTTCAGAGGGCATGGATTTGTTATCCAACGTTTCTGGAGGGCCACACTCTACGGACAGCTGTTCTAAACCAGTAATTGCTTGAATAAACAGTTAGGAAATACGCTGCTCAGCGCTCACTTCTACTGTTGCAGTAATTATTGTTTTAATTGCCACCACCCAGGTTTCCCTGCTACAAATTTATAAACCAGGTAAGGGGATCTGGCTGCATACTTACTGCTGTATACCTGACTTGTTATTTGCTTATGTTATTATTTTATACTGTTGTCTTGCAAGTATATTGAGAACCACTGTACCAAGTCAAATTCCTTGTGTGTCTGGCCATGTTTGGCCAATAAAAGTATCTGTATTATAGCTAGGATACTGCAAAGTGGATGGGGACCATTCCAGTCTAAGACTACTGTCCAGAAGAGACATGAAAAGGAAACCAGTCAGAAGCAAGAGCACTGTTCCTAGCTTATGTTCCAAATCTCTGTTTGCAAACAAAACAGAACAAAACAACCCTTATACATGCGTCCACGTGAATATGGGTCAGCTTCTGCCGACAAAGCTCAATCTTGTCCTAGGATCAGCACTGGCTGGCTGGATTAAAGATGAGATGGTGCCTTGCCTCCACCCTTCACTTTGTGGTTTGGATTAAAAAAATCAGGAGAGCCAGTTTGGTGTGCTGTAATAGTTAAGGCATCAGGCTAGGAGCTGGGAGACCATGAATTCTAGTTCTGCCTTAAGCACAATGCCAGCTGGGTGACCTTGGGTCAGTCCCTATCTCTCAGCCCTAAAAAGGAGACAATGGCAAACCACTTCTGAAAAATCTTGCCAAGAAAAGTTCAGGGACTTGTCAGGAATCAATACTGACTCAAAGGTAGAAAAATAAATAAATAAAAATCCCATCACACCATGGCTGAATCTGGAAAGAAGTTGTTGAATCTTAATCTTGATAAGGCAACATTGTCCACTATAGTGTGACAGAAATTGGTTTAGATGGGACAGGACAAGCTCCAACACCCAATGCTCCAGTCTTCAAGAAAAGAAGGTACTATTTGGATAAACCCTTCATTTTGGATCTTGTCCAGGGGTCTGGCTTTTAGGGTACAAAAGTCCATGGAGTCCATGTCTCTTATATATTAATCCACATGGTCATTTGTATACACATCCTGATTAAAAACTACTCAAATCACTTTCTATTTTTGTTGAAAATGGGGGAATGGAGGGGAACATGATTCCCAAGAAGAGAAAGGGGGAGAATACAAACATCTCCAAGTTCTCCAGTTGTCATAGTCTCAATGTTCTCTGTCCCAATTTTGCCTTTTTTTAAAAATAAAAGTCTTTTACATAACAACAGTCACAACAACATTCATTTGCTGCCTGACTCCTAGCAACTCTGCTTCCTTCTTCTGTTAGGAAATTGATGGATCAATTAATTGCAGGTATCTAGTTGATTTGATTGATCTAGAAAGCTAAGCAAGGCTCAGCCCAGTTGCTATTAGGATGAGAATTACTTGGGAATTCCAGGGCTGCAGGCAAGACAGGGAAGTCAAGGCAATACAGGTAGTCTTTGACTTACAACCATTCATTTAATAACCATTCAAAGCTACAATGGCACTGAAGAAAGTGACTTACACTTACTGCTGTCACAGCATCCCCAGAGTCACGTGATTAAAATTCAGGCACTTGGCAACCAGCAAGGATTACGATAATTGCAGCCTCCTGGAGTCATATGATTTCCATCTGCGACCTTCCCAGCTGGTTTCTCACAAGCAAAGTCAATGGGGGAACCTGGATTCACTTAACAACCACATGATGCACTTAACAACTGCAGTGATTTATTTAACATCCATGGCAAAAAAGTAAATGAAATCAGGCATGATTCACTTAAGAACTGCCTTGCTTAGCAACTGAAATTTTGGTCCCAGTTGTGGTTGTAAGTCAAGGACTAGCTGTACATCAAAAGTTAGGCAAGGGACTTTTTCCAGGAAAAGTATATGTACGTATCGTTATCAGAATCAAGTCTGACAACAAAACAGCTTTACTTTTTTACTTAATTATTTTACAAAAAAGGACCTGGTTAGAGTAATCCAAAGTTCTTCTGATCCAGCTTTCTGTCTCACTTGTAATAGAAATACTTATTATTGTCATCCAGCTTACACTGGATTTTGGACAGAGAAAAGCACTTTCTCTACACTATCGCAAGCTAAACCATCTGAGACATTACATTTTTCAAACTGAAAACATAAAATCTGCGTTATCCTCACATGTCCAGAATTACAGCTCTCACTATTTTTTAAAATATGCATCAGCGAGTTTAACCTACACCTTGTGATTTAAAAACTTTTGCGTTTCTGATTTGACCAATGAAAAGTAATTATAAAGGGCCCTCACAGACTGAGAAAAGAAGTTGCTTTTTAGGAACTCTGTTTGGAGATCTGGTCCCACGCTGTTCGCAATGAAATCTTACCCACCGCCTTGGACAGGTTTCTTCTTCTCTCAACTTACTGCTTCCTACCTTCTCACATCAGTTGATATATTTAGAGAGTTAATTATTTTTCTTCCCGACTGAGTGTTTCTTGGCACTTTGAGAGTGTTTTCTTTAAGCGCCAGTCAACAAAGGAGGAAAGGTAGCAAAACAAGCAGCGCCTCTCCGCAAAAATTAATAAATATATATAATACACACACACACACATATATATACATGTACATACATACGTATATATATATATATGTGCGCGCACACGCACGCACACTGTACTGTTAATTGTTTTGCTTGAATTTATGCAGAAGGCGGGTAAGGAAGACGCGCCCTGAGGCTGCGCTTCTCGGCCGGGCCAGCAAGCGGCGCTCTTAGAACGAGGGAATACTGACAGCTGAGGCTGAATTAAAAAAAGAAGCGCAGCGCAGAAAGAAACAGCAGATTTTCCGCCTTCCCGGCGAGAGCAACGGGAAGGAAGAGCTACAGCAGGTGTGCTTCATTGCCCCATTGAAATATAAACGCTGGTTTGAGCGGGTTCGAAGGCCTCAAGGCCTGTGGGGAGGCGAGAAGTGCATCTGCTTCCCTTCCCCCTTCTCCATCTCCAAGCTGGCGCTCTCGTGGGGAGCCGGAGTACTAACTTCCTAAAGCTCAATAAAAATCCCAGTCCTTGATGGGGCCATACAAGCCAAGTTCCCTCAGGATCACCTGCACGCTCTGGATCCAATGGATCCCCAAGGTATAGTCAAAAAGGTCAGTTTAGCGACCGTGATGCAATCCAAACTCGGCCTGTTTTTTTAAATGCGACGAAGCATAATTGACTTTTTTTGACAACACGATCATCGCTGAAACTCGCAGACAATCGAGCGCCTGCGCGGTTCAGCCCAACTGGGGATGCTCTCTAGAGTGATGACCGGGATCCACTCCTGTTTTCTAGCATGTTTCAGCGAGCGGGGTGGTAGCTGCAAGCGGACATGCCGCTACCTCGGATGAATGAACTTGCATCGTTTCAGCACCTCTTTCCCCACTCCCCACTCCCACACGGGCATCTTAACCAGCAAAATCACACTATGCCATCTTCTGCCCACTCTCGGACTGCAGCCCAGCTCAGGCTGGTCTGAACTGTCGTGCGACCTGGAGCTCAGGCTGAAGAAGGGGGAATCCTCTGCCTCTTCTGCCTCAAATTTCTGTGCCCTGAATAGCTAAGAAGGATTCAGGACGTGGAGGGACTCCTGTCCTCTCGTTCAGGAGGGTAGAGTACATGGTGAGCGGTAGGGTGGAGGAAGTGGGGGAGATCTTTGGTTGGAAGGAAAAAACAGGGCACCCTGCGATTTCTAAATGCTCAACCAGGATGAGAGCTCCCCAGGATCGCTTTTCAATGGAGGCTCAGGTGGAATCCGACTAAGAAACTCACCCCATCTACTTGGGGTGGTTTGACTCTGGCTAGTTATTTAAGAGTGCAGAAAGGCCAGCTTTGGCTCAAGGAGTCTCAGCTCCCCCCCAGAGGTTAAATGGAGTAGAAACGGCATGGGAGGGGATGCTGTTGCGCTCGATGGGTGTGGAGAGTCTCGCTCCCTTGAGAATGCGCTTTTAGAATCTTGCTTAAGTTATGCGCACGTGACCCGTCTGGAGTTTAAAAGATCTCAGCTAGCAGCTTCCCTCCTTCCCACCCAACTGTGAAGACCGGCTGAGGAACTTGCCACAGAAGCTTAAACACGGGTCTATCAGAATCTAGGACTTGCTACCAGGAATTAGTAATAAAAGCATCCAGCATCGGGAAGAATAGATGCTGGACGGCCTTCGCTGGAGGCGGAACAATGGGCGCAGAATCGCCTTGCACGTTCCCACTGGCTTGAGAAAAGATTGGCTTCAGCCCTGCCCCATGGGCATGGCTTCTTTTGCCAGAGCCTGGTGCTTAGCAGGAGGGGACCACAACGCTGCAGAGCACCCTCACTTGAGGATGCCCGGACTGGGCAAAAAGGTTAAAAACTTTAATTTCTCGCCTTCCTCAAGGCTGTTTCAGCCCTTGGCACTTTTCACTGTTCTTTTCAGACACGGCAAAGGTCTTTGGGGCACCTCATAACAGGGTCGAGGTCACCAAAATTTCCCACCTCCCTCCCTCCTTCCCATTCCCTAGACCTTCTTGTCTTTTCAGAGGTTTTTAGATAAAAGCTTATGATGTATATAAAGAATGTAAAAAAAATGTATGTAAAGAAATAAGAAAAGGTCATTCATTTATTTCAATGGTTTTCCAACTTGGCAACTTTAAGATGGGAGCTGAAGTCCACCCATCTTAAAGTTGCCAAGTTGGAAAGACACTGATTTATTTGATTTATATCCCATTTTTGTACAAGAACTCGAGCTGGTATACATAATATTCTATTTTATTTTTTTCTGTGAGGTAAATTAGGGGGAGTGAGGGGGGCTGGCCAATGTCATTCTAGGAGCATCTATGGAAGGGGATTGACTGAATCTCGACTTTCCATGTCAAGCTTATTCAACCCTTTGGGTGGGTATACTCGCATTGATGACACACAGCAGCCACACTTCTTTTGACACACTACTAACACTTTGTGGATGCAAAATAAATAAACTCAGCCCAAGCGTTCTGCTGCTTCTAACTAGCAGCAGCAAATCTCAGGCAGCATCCCTGAGATGCCTTTAGCATAAACAGGAATGCGCTTCCCTTTCATAGCAGGTGTTACTACTACTTTACTACTTGCCCCTCCCGCAGAATGTGAGCCTTCCAAAAGTCATCTCAGTTTCTCCTACCGAGAACCGAGAGACCGGAGGAGGGATCTCGCTCTGGTTAGGATGTGGTCAGAAACGTCAAGATGGCAGCCAGAATGGGGTGATTGAAAACTCTTTTTTGTGCCGGTCACGGCCGCCCTCTTGAGTTTGTAGACCATTCCCCGACCCTGGCTAATGTTAGCAGGCCCCCCGCACCTGGGGGATCGCCCGTTCCTCGCGCGCTGCTTACCGGCCTTGACGGAGCAGTGGATGTGCGCCTTGGACTCGTAGTAGACCCAGTCGAAGCCGGCCTCGACGGCCAGTCGCGCCAACATGCCGTACTTGCTGCGGTCCCGGTCCGAGGTGGTGATGTCCACGGCACGGCCCTCGTAGTGCAGCGACTCTTCGGAGTGGTGGCCGTCCTCGTCCCAGCCCTCGGTGACGCGCAGCTTGACGCCCGGCCACTGGTTCATGACGGAGATGGCCAGCGCGTTCAGCTTGTCCTTGCAGCGCTGCCGGAAGGAAGCAGAGGAGAGTCGAGCGTGGCGGGGAGAGTCAGAGCAGCTGGCCACGCGGTGGGGTGGAGGTAGGGGGTCACGGCGGGCTGGTTGGCTGGCTGGCTGGCTGGGGGAAGCGAAGACCCACAGTGGGAGCCAAACTCGCGGAGCTTCTGTCCGTCTGCGAGTCTCCTTGGGCCAAGCGATCCTGGCAGGGGATGCAGGATTGCGCGGCCAGAAGATCCGGGTTCTCCCCATCCCCAGCTGGGATATTTAGGTGGTCCCAAAGAGAGGACAGAATATACTTGTGGGAGGGCTGCCAGTTCTGGATGGCAACCAGAAGAGGATCATCTCAGAGTTTTACAGCCCAGATCTGGTGGCCCTAACTTTCTCCTGTGACCTAAGTGTTGCTGATTGAATTTAAGGGATTCTTAAGCTAGGCACAGGGGAGCACCTCCCTTTGGTAAGCAGAAAAAACTTGGAGGTCCAACTGAGCTTTTGCCTAGGTCTGAGCATCCTATGGCTGTTAAGTTGCCATAGATGCTGTTCCTTTAGAGCACTATTTTTCCAACCTTAAGATGTGAGGAATTCTGAGAGCTGAAGTCCACAAATCTTAAAGTTGCCAAACTGGAAAAAAAAACCCGATTTCGATAATTTGCTTACTCATGAGGAGATCTGAGTAGGACTTCCTGTGCATTTTGTCCTATTGTTAAGGATGAATGCAAGATGAGAAGGAGAGCACAGCTCACTTAGGATAAGAAAGACAAACTCCAGAAGATCCCAGGGCAAACAGGGAGGAAGTTGGAAGGGATTCACTTCTGCTAAATTTCAGCCATAAGGTTGGAACACCCCAAACTGAGCCAGGACTGATGGGTTAGAATGTTGTTGCCACCTTTCCAACAGGTAAAGTCAGTGCTGCTGTTGATGCGGACATTTGCCGCTGAGCAGCACTTAATCCCCTTCATTCTCCCCTTTTTCAGTCTGAGTCCCCCAAAGAGAATGGACATAACCTGCCAGAACACAAAACCAGAGTCCTA
The DNA here is from genome assembly GCA_032468055.1 of Acrochordus granulatus. NCBI lineage: Eukaryota > Metazoa > Chordata > Lepidosauria > Squamata > Acrochordidae > Acrochordus > Acrochordus granulatus. The sequence goes on along the minus strand of JANHZU010002802.1, from coordinate 53,959 downwards.
TCCGTTCCCCCCACGTAGCCTCTGAACACTGTGATGCTTTTGTTCTCTGACTCATTGAAGGAGAAGAGATGTCATATAGGCTAAAGCATCTATCTCCCCAAAAGCACAGACCCATATCTGTTCTACAGCAGCTCTGTGTCTGGGAGCAGCAAACACCACTTCCTTCTAACACTGATGATGTTATCTAGTTGGGTAATGAAACATCTGCAAGAAAACAACCAAACTCAGAAAGCATCAAGGACCCCACAGCAGCTCTGCTGGCTAAAGATAATGGAGGCTCTTGTATATGCTGTGCAAGTTCTGGTTCCCTTGAATTATTCAGTCCTGATCCTCCACCATACACAGTGTCTTAGAATGGATCCTCATCCCCAGACCCAAAACTCCAGAGTTTCTCTGGATAAACTCCTGCCATTCAGGAGAAGAACAAAGGGAGATAGAACTCAAGGTGTTTCTCCAGACTCATTCCAATCAAGAATTGGATGCAGGAGCCACAGGCATCTCTGCCCCAATCTTCAGTCAGTTTGGAAGTTGCAAATCCTCTGTCCAGTTTAGCTAAGAAGCAGTCAGAAGACAATCCAAGGTTATTATTTCTCTTTTGACAGCTACAGAACCTCTAAACGGACTAAAAACTATTTAAATAGTTTTGTGTACTGGCCAGAGATCACTGGGATTGGAAGGCCAATACATTTAAATAAATAATAATCACTCATTTTAAGAGACAGGATTGGTTGAATCCTGACAGAATTAGAGTCGCACCATTGATATCCAGAAGACCTAAGTTACCCAAAGTTTACTTGTCTCATTGATGTTGGTGAGCATACTCAAGACAGGTTGGAATCAAGTCTTTCCCTGTAGAAAATACTATTGAATGGAAGAACATCCATACTAACCCTGTTTCCTTCTCAGATAAACTGAAAGCCTATTGGCATTGACTGACCTTGTCACCTTTAAAATGGTTAAAGATTCAGTAGTTGAATTAATAAACATGTTTAATTTGGTTAGTTTTAACTTGATTTGGGGAGTGGATTAGTCTATTGTGCTAAATGAGGCAACTTGATAAATTTATGGCTGAATATGTTGCTTGAACTCCCAAAGTGGATTAATTCAATAAACCTGCATATTTGGGAGTTGGGCAGCTAAAAAATTAATAATAAATAAAGTTTACTTCATTTATTGTAACGAACAAATACAGACAACATCAACTTTCTATGAAAAGCTGCAACATAATAAAACTTTTTAACCTTCAGAAGCAAATCTGCCTGTGGGACTAATAGGGCTTACTCCCTAGAAATTAAGGTTAGCTTCCTAGTCTTGATTAACCTTTGTCTAGAAACCATCTTACAGTAAATGGACAGGAAGATGACCAAAGGGGAAAACTGGCCAAATTTGGGATTGCAGAAGCTTTACCTGGACTCCATTGGTTCAAGCTATAAAAATGCTCTTTGTATATACAGAAAATTAAAACTACTTTAAATTCTTAAGCTTTATACCTGCATAAAGTTTCTCACTTGAACAAGCATACATTCCTACTACATATATATCCTTTTTTGTCTGATTCTTGGCCCCTTCCTGGACAAGTCACATTAGTTTTCTTGGCAAGGCTTTTAAAAATGGCTTGCCATTGTCTCCTTCCTAGGGCTGAGAGAAAGTGACTGTCCCAAAGTCACCCAGCTGGCTTTGTATCTAAGGCAAGATTAAAACTAACGGTCTCTCAATTTCTAGCCTGATGCCTATATCAAACTGGCTGTCCTCACCCTATTTACCATCTGATAAAATATAATTCAGGAATTATACAATTAAAATTTTGCTGGCCTTGCAATCGTTTCTGGTTTTACACAGCCCAATATTGCTATTATGTCCTAGTGGGTCTCAGCCATCCAGGACTGACTTTCCCCAGTATACATTTTATTATTATTTGTAAATAGGTTCTTTAGACAGGGGACTGGCTCACTTCTTTCTCTGGCCTGGCCCTGATAATACTTGCTTGGGTTCCTGTAGTCAGTAACAAGGGAATCCGATTGGAATCTAGAAGCTACATTCATTAGCACTTTGGCCACAGGCTCCCACAGATTCTGGATTCTCTGGGGAAAGAAGCTGATGTATATAACACAAAGGGGGACCCTGGTGGATCCCACTAGCCTAGCATTTTCTCCATCTAGGCCAGCTGATGCCTTCAAAATATTTAAGCAAGACAGATTCCAAAGCAAGTGGCCTCTGCTACTGAAAATAAATAGGCCATTGCTAACGAGTCTTCGCTTATCTCAAGTTCCATGAATTGGTCTCATCCTACTTTAAAAGCTAGGAACAACATCTTTTGCAAGCACAAACAAAGGTAAATAAAATACAGATCAATGTTCTGTTACATTATATGAAAAATGATTTCTGGAAGAAAAAAGAAACCGAGTTTACAGAGAAGTTCGAGAATCCTCAGAGAATCCAAGGAAGATGGACATATCTCTAAAATTCTGCTAGGATGGAACTAATCTTTCCATCTTTTAATTGGACATTTCTTGGACTTTCTCCCAGGAATGCCTTTTACTATGTCATCTTTTCAGCAAGAAGTAGAAGCCACCAAGGAACTTTTGCTGAATCACATTTTGTAATACTGCTTTTTAAGACTGGGGAGAACATCTCAGGGTAAATTTGGAAGGCTTTTTCCTACCTTTTATGTATTTTCTTCAGTATTAATTTTTGTCTCATGCAACACAATGGGGTTTACTTTGGAATATGCACATGTGGGATTGCATTATAAAAGAAGAAAAATTGTTTAGTTCATGAAGAGGTCACTCTCACATTTTGCTCTTTTTTAGAAGTATGGGTTCTACAATTCCCAAATGACTGGGCATTCTGGAATTTGTAGTCACCATCTTATTGAATGAAGGATGGCAAAGATAAGGCAAATTTAAGTATTTTTTTGAAACCGCCGCCACCTACAGCTGTTTTAAGAATGACATCTTGTGGGGGGAAGTTGAGCCAAAAGCATCATCTTTATGTTACAGCACTGTTGCTGACAGGGCGAATGGAGAAATAGTACCCAACTTGGTATGCAGGAAACATGTGTGGGTTTCCCTACCCCACGGCGGCACTAAAAGCAGACACTGCATCTCTGCTGATTGGGAAGAACTGGACAGAAAAAACTCATCTCCGATATCTGCGCTCTTCTGTGAGCGCACAAAGACCCAAAGGGTCTAGGGCTGCGAAGAATCCAACACTACCTACCCAAGCCATGCAGCTGGACCGGAGGGCAGGCAAGTATTGCTCAGAGCTTCGGGATTTTCAGGCTCAGGAAGGGGACTTCACTGGTGAGGAGAGGGGAAGCAAATATCAAAGGCAGCAACAATAAGCTCCTTTGGCTCCCATCACTCCACCAAGGCATCTTATGCCCGATCCTTTGCAGGATCCTTATGCCCAATCCTTTGCAGGATTGCTCAGGTGGAAAAGGTCCGAATTATGGGGGCTGAACTGCCAAGCCCAGTTGATATCTGATGCAATTCCGGGATCGGACTGGCTACCTCCTGCCCTCTCCAGCAGTGAAAGCAGTCCCTTTCTTTCCTTTGCCTGAGAAGCACTTGTGGGCTGGCCCCTTCAGGAATAAATCCCATCGGGCTGCAGCCTCGATCCCCTTGATTCGGCGGACTTCCAGCCTCCCCGCCCAGAGACGTGGTAAGGAACATTCCGGGCTATAATGCCTTCCTCCCTTCTATCCCTGACAGCTGAGAAAGGGCTCATTCTTTCAGACAAGTTCCAGCTCCGGTCTGGCACCCTTATCTCCCCCACAGATCCAGCCAGAGTCAGGGGAGGATAGAAGGCCGCTGTCACCTGCCAGAAAAAATCCCCCTCCCGTTCTGCTGGGCTTTGCCTCTTCCTTCTCCCTTCATCTAGTTAATATTAACCAGCAGCAGCGGAGGCTGGTTGGAAAGGTGAACGCTTCCCCTCCCCTCCCGGCCCCGCCCTTGGAGAGAGATCGCCTTGCCAAGCTGGTCGGCCGCCGCGCGAGACAAGGGTCAAGGCGGAGGTGGAGGCGGAGGCAGCCGCCCAGGTGCATTTCCGCCCCTAAGCTGCGTTCTCTCTCAGCGAATCTCGCCCTACCTCAGGCGCCGACGGCAGCAGTCGCTCCCTTTTTTACCTTCACGCCCCAGAGCCAACCAGGCCTGGCAAGCGTTCCCCCTCCCGCCTGAAGTCTGCCCTGGAGCTCGCTGTTTGCTTCGGAGCAAGGCTCTCTTTCCGCCCACGCCCAGGACGCACACTCGGAGGCCAAAGAAGCCAGGAAGGAGCGAGACGCGGCGCTCCCGGGAGTGTGTCTGGAGGGGCTGTGGCGGAGTGTTTGTTGCGTCTGAGGGAAGTTGGCGGGAGGTCATAAGTTCAAAGGCTGTCCGCGAACGCTGCCAAGAAGGCCGGCCAGAAAGAGGAAAGTTACAGGTGCCTCGTTCTACCAAACAAGGTTCAAGGCACGCGGGAAGCGTGCGGGAAGGACAGAGAAGGTGGCGGGCAAAGGGGGCTATGCTCCCCAGTCTTCTCCATTGCCTCTTTCCCCTCCTCGACTGCCTTCCTTCCAGATCTGCCTTCTCCTTCCCTTCCCAGGCGCTCGGAGTATACTCCCATGATCCCCAACTCACTAGCCCGGGCGCGAGAGTCCAATACACCCGGAGAAGCTTCCAGATGGATTCCCCGGGAGTAGGACCCCGGGTTTCCTTTGGTCTTCTCAGGGTGTCGGAAGCGCGCAAAAGAAACCTGGCTGAGGCGAGCTGCTCAGACAGAAGTAGACGGGCGAGCGCGCAAGCGCAAGGACCCCTTGCTGAGCGCGGCGGCGGCAACGCTTTTTCTGAGGTTTCCGCAACACTGCCAGCCCCGCCAGGAGTTCGCAGCCTCTTCAGCCGTATTTAGTCGGGCTCCAAGCTGAAACTCGAACCGTGGCGATCGATCCGAGAGGAGTAAATGGAGCTAAAAAGGCGAGGTGCGGTTGACTCACAGCCGCACAGCTAACCCGGTTCGCGCGTCTCTGCAGATGAGGAAAAGAGGGGAGGCGGGGCAGGGCTCAACCACAGGGAAACGAGGAGGGCACGGACGCCACCGGGGAGTTTCAAGGAGCCCCAGTGGCGCTGGCCCCGCCGCCACCGCTGCCTCGCCTCTCCTCCTGACAAGCGCCTTCGACTCTTGGGGGTGTTTGTCTTGCTGGAAGTAGCGCAACTGCGGTCTCCGCAGCTGTTGGAGACTCGCATCGCGCGCGCCTCCAATCCTCCCAGGTCCCGTGAGATTTAAGGTGGTCAGATGGAGATGGCGGGAGCGCTTCTCGTCGCCTCACGCGAACCCCTCGTTGAACGGCAGGGCGGGATCGGAGCAAAGAGGCGAGAAATACGCCGCTACTGCCGCCGCCGCCGCCGCCCTTCCCGGGGCGACTTCGAAGGAATTGAGCTCGTTCTGTGGAGCTGAAGGTGGGGCTTAACCCTCAGAATCGCGGGAGGGGTCAGGGGCGGAAGGAAAGGCAGCTGACCTAATTTTTGGAAGGGGACGCAACTGATGGAAGTCTCCCGAGACCGGCGGCGTGGTGGAGAGTTTTGGAGGACCGCCCGAACTCGGGAGGTGGAGCGGAGGTTAATTCGCAGAGTTCCCCGTGGACGAATCAGCTTTCGGTCATTATTGGAGAGTGGGTGGTTAATGGGAGCTAGTTTGAGACGCCTATTTTTAGTCTCCATTTACTGAGGGTGGGATCGGGAGAGGTGAACGCGCCAACCCGCGACCTGCCATCAGTCTCGCCAACAGATGTGGGGTTGCTGCGCTAATTAAGTTCCCGGCTTTCCCCCTCAGGTGGAATCGCCGGTCTGGGGCGGCGGCGGGAGTGAGCATCTTTAAAGACGATCAATGCGCTCTCAGACGCAGTTGCCAAAGAGAGCCTCTCCGATGCCGCTTTATTCATTACTATTATTCTCATCCTCCTCGGACTTCAAATCGCCTTCGGGAGGTGCGAGGTTCCGAGCTCCATCCTCAGGGCTTGTGCGGGGAAAGATGGTTCGTCTAAAACAAAACGGTTAGGAAAAGAGAGAAGGGGGACTGGGCAATTTCTTGTCTCCCAAGGGAAGGGGAGAGTCCCCGTGAGGGAGGTCTGTGGTGGTGGTCTGAGACTGACACGAGCCGCCAGCTAACCAACTCGGGCAGGGAACGACCGAGCGTAGCTATGCCTGCAACTATTACACTACCGTATTCACACGCGGAATCTCCTCCCTCCGGGGTCGCATTCATACACCTACCGGTGCTCTCTCCAAAGAGTCCCCCCTCCCCGGCGCACCCCTTCCCCGACAGCTTCTGGGCGACGCCCCGGAGAAAGCTGAGAGCCCCGGAGGGAGGCGATGCTGCCGGGTTCAAGTCCGCACCCCCTCCCCAGGCCGGAAGGCGAGCAGGTCGGCAAGAGGCGAAGGGCGCGTCTCTGACCTGGGTCATCAGCCGGTCGGCTCCCGTGTTCTCCTCGTCCTTAAAAATAATGTCCGGATTATAATTGGGGGTCAGCTCTTTAAAGCGCTCCGAGTTCCGGCTGATCTTGCCCTCATATCTGCCGCTGGCGCCCAGCGTCTTCTCGGCCACGTTGGGGATGAACTGCTTGTAGGCTAAGGGGGTCAATTTCTTCGGGTGCCGCCTCTTGCCGAAACCCCGGCCCGGCCCGCAAGCCAGCCCGGCGGAGAGGAAAAGCGCGGCTAGGCAGAGCGGGAGGAGCCCAGTTCTTCTCAAGAGCAGCATGCCGTCTGCGAAGCAAGCGGCCCCTCCGGCTTCCCCCTCGCCGCCCCCTGCGCTCTGCCGGGCTCGTGGCGCGGATGAGTGCGGGTGAGTGGCAGAGAGAGAGCGCGCTCGCCGTGGTCTCTCTCGCCCGAAAGCTGCCCTCTTTCCTCGGCTCTGGCTTCTCCCTTCCTGGTCTCTTGCTGCCTGCCTGCCTGCCCGCCTCCTTTCCTTTCCTCTCCTCTCGGTGACTTAGCCCCCGATTTCTAGCAAGGCAGGTGCATCTTGGAGGGCGCTTGCGATAACGGGACTCATCGGAGGTCGGGGTCGTGGCGCGTAGAAGGCAGGAAGGGACCGCGGGCGGGAAGGGGGGGCGGGCGACGATGGAAACGAAATGAAATAATAAAGACGGGTTCCTGGGATCTAATGGGAGCTGAAACGCCTGTGAGTGAAGCCTGGCTCTAGTTCTATATTATAGCTGCCAGCGCTGAGTTCTGATTGGTCGAGGCAAGACAAGCTCGCCTTCCGATGTATTAACCCTGAAGAAGGCAAAATAGAAGGGGAGAGGGAATAAAAGAGCCCACAACAAGGCGAGAGATTGAAAAAAAAAAAAAGGTCTTGGGAGATTCTCGCTCGCTCGCTCCCTCCTTGTACCTGAAGGGCTGGGAAGTGAAAGGGGTGGAGACAGCGCTTTCTCGGGATAACATCAATTACATGTTTCTCTTGTTTCTTTTCCCCTCCTCCCCCTCCTCCTCAACTTAAAAAAAATTGGCAGCAGGTTAATATTTGTCAGCAAGAATAAGAGGTGTGCATGTAGAGGGTAGACCCCTGGATCATTCACACATTATCTGTCCCTCTAGAGGTTGAAGATGGTCTGGATAATTTAAGGTCCCAATAAAATAGGTCACGATTCATCTTCACTGTTGTTTGAGAAATTGAGGAAACATGCAGAAACAGGGTGCCCATTAAAAAAACCTCTAATAGGCATTCCTTGATCCACACATGTCCTCTTAGCCTCCAGGACAAGGAATGGAGAAGAAATGTTAATTTTGAAAGGGACTTTTTTACCCTCTGGGATTGTACAAAGGTGGCAATTGTGTAATAACTTTCTGACGTGCAAAATAGTTCCTGCTTGCAACACAGGGGTATGAAATAGAAGGGTCGGGCCTTCTGGGGGGAGGACTCATCTAAAGATTTTGAAAACAAGTGCTTATTCTTTTATAGCCGAACTATCTCAGTCGCACCAAGTCAAGGCGAGCTACTCCAATGGGACTGCGGTTGCAATTGCCTTGGGGGTTAGTCCCATAGAACTCAGAATATATTTTATCAACCCAAGAATGAGATAGCCTGATGGAAATTACACGGAACCCAGTAGTACTTTTTTCTGAAAAGGCTGAGCTGTTGATTTTTCTGCTTCGTGCAGCTGCTAAAGAATCCTTCATCACTTAACATCCAGGGAGTGGTGTGGGATCCGTGTATGTGAGATGGTAGACGAGAAAGAACTATCTTGAATGTTGGCTTAATTGTTATTTCCCGCTGGCCAGTGACTGAGGACTTTATCTGGAGCTGCAAAAGCACCTGTATGGAGAAAAGTGTCCAGAGACTGAAATATACAAAAATAGACTTGAATTGTACGTAGGATTAAATTTGACTTTGTGTGAGACTGAGGTTGTCTTTTCTTTGCTTCAAAAACTAAAGGTTGAAGCTGCCTTCACAGATTCAGGAATATTCAGATATATTGATGACCTATATCAGTGTTTCTCAAAGCTGGCAGGGAAATTCGGAGAGTTAAAGTCCACACATCTTAAAAATGCCAAGTTTGAAAAATACTTGTCTATGTAAATGATTATATAGTATCTAACAAAGTAGAATAAATTTAAAGAAAATTCCCATTGTGGGAATGTCTAATTTTTCTCTCTTAAAACATTTTCCCATCAAAGAGCCAAGGTTCTGAGGTTGCTTAATTCCAAATACTTGTGCTCAATTAATATTTTTCAAAACTTTGAAAAACGCTGGCGTAAAAAGTTTTAAATCCACTTACTCTAGAGTCATCCCATTTGAAAGAGAAGAAGGACTCTTCATGGGAGTTGCATTTTTAACGTCCAGAGGACTGTTTTCTTCATCATTCTCTGCCCAGAGACATCAGCTTTGACTTAATACTTATTCATTTCCAGCAGGTATGCTGCTTTGCTGCAGAAATCCAGAGAACCCCTGAAAGTGGCCCGTTGCAAGCAAAGGGAACAATTTTGGAAATTTAGGGCTCAATTCGGGCGTCTCTGGGTGATAGAAAAAAACTTGGAAAAGTTGGAGACCC
>JANHZU010002802.1:0-13948 GCA_032468055.1 Acrochordus granulatus | reverse complement strand
GAGGTGAGGGGATGGAGGAGATGGGAAGGCAGGGGAAGGGGAGGGAAGAGGAAGAGAGGGGAGAGGAGCAGGAGAGAAGGGTAGCTGGGGGATCTAGGAGAGGGGAGGGCACGGGAGGGGAGGGGAGGGGAAGGGACATGATTAAAAGAACAATGGAGCACTTCCCAATGTATTTGACTGGCAGTGCTATGATCTATGTATCTGGAAGCATCCGACTCTCTCTTGCTGATTTTCCCCCCCTTGTAAGCCCAGGTGTGTTTCTATTTTTTTGGCCTGAATTTATGGTCTTAAGATATGACCGTTTTTATGTTTTTCAGGCCATTTCTCATTTTATATTATGCTTTGAATCTGTTTTTGCATTGTCAGAGGCAACCGCAGCAAATCACACGGCTGCCATCATGACACACACCTTTCATTCGTGCAAATGCCACCTTTGCACACTCTCCTTCCCGCGTCAGGTGGGAAGTCCGTAAGTGGCAGCGTTGGTGTGGTGAGGTCATCATTCGCCTCTCATCCTGCCATCTCTTTGCCCGCTCTGGCAGGCATCCATGATTAACATTCACAAACCACCTTTGGTGCCTTTCAGGCAAAAAGTGGCACAAAAATAAATAAAAACACAATAAACCCCTTTTTGGGCAGAGTAGCAAGTTGAACCCCTACAACATGTTGGTAAACCATCCGAGCAATAGTGTATAATTGGTGGATTAAGCTGCTTGTGACGACAAAACAGACAGAAAAGCTGTAGAGCAGAGAGGGGGAAAAGCTCAGCCTAACTTTAATCCTGGAAAAATCTCCAAATGAATACAGCTCGACCGACGGTTCCTCAGAGCAAAGAATTATTGATTCTCGGCTGCCCATATTGATTTTATGCCACTTCTGTGATTTAATCATGTTTTTCCTTGCTATCTCTTTGCAATCTTTCTTCTATTGTCTGGCAAGAGAACCCAGATGAGGCTTTTTTGGCCTGTGCGATGCTGGCCATCAAAATAACTCCGACTTCCATTTGCATGGTTTTCAGGAAATGATTAAAGAACCCAAAGGCATCAGAAAATGCTTTTACTTCACCATGCAGATTTTTTTTTTTAAAAAAAAGATCATTTTCTGTAGAGGTCATGGCAAGGATGCAATACTGCATCCCATGACATGTTGATTAGCAAATTAGTTAAGTGCGGGCTTGGATAGCTTAACAATTTATGGGTACATGGCTGGTTTAAAAACTGTATTGACCAATAGTTCCTCGTCAAACTGGAGAGAAGCGTCCCCGAGAGATCGGGAGGATGCCGGAAGGAAAAGTCCTGGGCCCTGCATTCATTAATATTTTAATTCGTACTTGGCTGATGTATTATAAAATATATAATTTATTATAAAATTGAGTAGGTTAACTGACACTCCAGGAGACAGAAACAAACAATCCGGTTGTTTGAAATTTAACTGAGCTATGCAATTAGTCCTCAGCCTACCAACCATAATTGAGCCTGGCAATTAAGTTCCTTCATCGTGGTAGTCGTAAAGCGAGTCACCATATTACTGACCTGATTTTGCGACCTTTTTTTTTTGCAGTGGTTGTAAAGTGAAAATAAAAATAAAATGCTGTAGTCATTGAGCAAACCTATTGTTCACTACGGGCTTGATTTTTGCTGGAAAATGGAGGTAAACAGTTCATTTCCAGCAAAAACATCATTAATCATGGTCACATGACCACAGGTTGCTGCAAATGGCAGTAAATGCGGGCAGGCTACTGGCATCTAAAATGCAGTCATGTGATTGCAGGGGAAAGCAGCTTCTGGAACTTTAGAACTGAATCATAAGTACTTTTTGGGGAGTCTGTCTTAACTTTGAATGGTGGCTAAGTATCCCGTCGTAAGCTGAGGACTACCAGTATTCAAAGATCTTTCTTTATATACCAGACTTGATAACATTACTTATGAAAAAGGTCTTGTGATAATAGTTGATTGTAAACTGAACATGAGCCAGCAATCAATGGAAATAAAATTTCCAAATGATGAGAAATAATTGTCCTCCTTTATCCTGCTTGGGTCAGTCGCCACCTTGAGTACTTTTCTAGATGTGGGCAACCCACTTTAAGGAGGATTTAGAGAAGATGGAACTGGAATTTGAAAAAAAAAGAATGAAGAGGATCAGAGAATAAAAATGATGAATGTAGATTAAAAGGGCTATTCAGCTGGGAGAAAAAAAACTTCACATTTCTGAAAGGATTTCGTAGTCCTTGACTTACAACTGCTTGAAGTTATAAAGGACTTCCCAAACGGTACTTGCAACTAGATGTTGTAGTTCCGACGCTGCCCCTGTGGTATGTAAATACATTTCAGATCATTTGTAGCATCCCACGGTCATAGGAACACGATTTACATTTTTGCCAAAACCTAATGTTTACTTCTAATTTTTGGCAAAAATTCTGTATAATAAACAATGGGTTTGCTTAATGACCCTGGTGCTTGCTTAACAACTACCACAAAAAGAAAAAAGGTTGCAAAATCGGGTAGGTCACATTAGTGGCCTGTTTTACAACCATCACAACTTATGACTGGAGTTGGCAAGCTCCATTATGGTCATAAGTCGAGGACTATTGGTAGAGAAGAAAAATTTGTTTACTCTCCTGGCACAGAGCATGCGGTAGATTTCTGCAGTACGTGAGGAATTGGCTCCTTCCAGTTCTGCGATAATCTCTGAAGTGAGTGAAACTGAAAGTTCAGGGGCCCAGTGGAGTTTCACAGTACAGTGGAACCTTGGATTGCAGCACCTCGGAGCATGAGAGTCTTTTGCAAGACGAGCAAAAATTTTTTATAACATTTATTTCGGTTGACAAGCGGCAATTTGCAAGACAAGCATCGCGTGATGAGCTCGCATGGGAAATCTCACAACGGAGCCGACGGTTCTCCTCTCTCGCTGTGTAAACAGTGTAAATTAAGTGAAAGGTGTTTAAGAGATGGAACTCCTGAGACCTCAGACTCCTGATTCTCCCTTCAGGCAGTCCCCTCCCCCTCCTCTTCTCCTTCCCTCTCGTCTCCCTCGCGCCAACCGGGACTGTTCTCAAAGCGTGCACACACGCACACACGCACGCACACAAAAACATATAAACCCTCATTGCCCGGCACCATCCAGCCTGTTCCTTGCTGCCTGTCTCTTCTCCCCTCATAGCACGGAGGCAGGTTAAGACAAGAAACATTTCCAAACCGCCCAGAAAAGACCCCAGAAAGACGTTGCTGAGGGAAAAGGGAAAAGGCCCTTTTGTCTTGAACAGCGGCGGCAGCAGATCCTCCGAGCCAACAGGGGGCGCCGGACAGCAGCCGAGGCCAGAAGCCGCCTCAAAGGAGATCCGTAAGTGCTGGTTAGTTTGCTCTAATTCTGCTTTATATCGTGTGTTAATCATGGTTACTTGTTTCAGATGTTAGGGACAATCATTTCTATATCAAATTCCGGTGAAAATGATTTTTGGTGAATATTTTGGGGGCGTGGAATGATCGTCCGACTTTCCATTGCTTCTATGGGAAACCTCGTTTCGGTTTAAGAGTATTTCGCACTAAGAGCGTTCTCCCGGAATGGATTAGTCTCGCAATCCAAGGTTCCACTGTATTTTTCTCCGAAGAGACAGGTGCATCTCCTCATCTCTGTTGGGCTTAATGGGTACAACCATACGAAAAGTTGTACCGCTGCAAATTGCCGTTTTGCCACCCAGGTTGATCGCATGGAGCTTAAGTCCTCCCAAAATAGCTTAGGAGGACGGCCTCTGTCCCTTAGAACATGAGTGCTCAAACCTGGTTTACACTTGGGCAGTGCCCACTGGCAGCCAGTGCAGAATGTGTGCCAATCCGTGGTAGCTTTCGGTCACAGCAAAGGGGATCTGGCTGGGTTGCACTTCGGTTCCGTCTCCAAAAGGTGCTGAGGAATAGGAACACTGAATTTTTTTGGCAACATTTTAAAGCCAATGTGCTGTTTCCCAGGATCACAAGTGTGGGGGAATTGATTCTGGGGAAAGTAAAAAAAAAAAAAGTGTGAAAATCTTCCACACAGGGCTTTATTTGCACTCTGTGAAGCATCTTTTACAGAGTGGATCCTAAGCCCAGTGCAAAAAAGAATGGATAGCTGGACTAATTACGAGCTTTACCACTGTCCACCTTCCAGCCTTCCTTCCAGGCATGACAAAACAGATGTGTTTGTCCTCCTACTCTCCATTTGCCATATGGTAGCGATGCTTAAAAGACGGTGAATTGGATAGTGCTCCTCCTCCACGTTGCAGCCATTCTCTGACCGGCCCTGGTAGAAAGGAGGCCCTAATTTTCTGGGTGAGGTGGGGCTGATGCAAACCTCAATGGCCTGTTTCCAAAGAGTGGGAAAACAGACTAATTTGACGGCAAAACGTACTGCAGCCTCAGATATTAAGCCCGATTTGCAAATGTGGGTCATCTGCAAGGTCGCATCGCAAGGCTTGACTTTTGCCAAGCGTTAAGGAAACATCCGTCTCTTTTTCAGCTTCGTGGATTTTCAAACAAGCAGAGAGAGCAAGAAAAAGATACTCAGAGAGCCCGGAGGTGGAACCATCAGAGGTGTTGAGGATGGTTGCAACGTGGAGGAGGAGCACTATCCAATTAACCGTCTTTTAAGCATCGCTACCATATGACAAATGTAGAGTAGGAGGACAAACAAATCTGTTTTGGTCGCAAGCACAGGCTTTATGCTTTTGAACAGCCTGGCATGATGTCTATACAGTCATAAACAAATGCTGTTTGCCAAGACCCTCGAATCTCAGTGACAGATTTAAAAACACCCCCTTTTGCTAGCTTGCAGGAGAGGCCAATCCTACAGAAACAGTGCGGGTCTTGATTAGGAAAATTCATCAGATTTACATATATGTAATCTGGAATTTACAGGTAATCTTTGACTTCCAGCCACAATGGGGACCAGAGTTCCTGTTGCTAAGCAAGGCAGTGGTTGAATTGTGCCCAATTTTGTGGTTGAATTCAGTGGTTGAATTGTGCTTCTTTGTCACAGCTACTAAGCGAATCCCTGCAATTGTTAAGTGAATCACATGGCTGTTAAGTGAATCTGGCTTCCCCCACTGACCTTGCTTGCAGAGGCTAGATGGAGAGGTTGCATAGGGTGACCCTGGGATGCTGTAAAGGTTGCAAACACGCTGGCTATCAAGTGCCTGAATTCTGACCATGTGACCACGAGGAGGGGAATGTTGCAAAGGCTGAAAGTGCGAGGACTGCTCGTCAGTCATTTTTTCTCAGTGCCGTTGTAGCTTCAAATGGTTGCTAAACAAATGGTTGTAAGTCAAGGACTACCTGTATTTCCGTTTTCTCTTGATGCTGTAGATTCTTGTTCCTGCACAACAGCTCTAAATATATTATGCCAGTCACTCTATCATTTGAGGTTGTTGCTCCTGGATCAATCATGGAGGATCCCAACGGCGGGCATAGTTCGATATCTGAAATGTTCAGATGGATTATTCATTCAAAACTGTAAAACTGTTCAGATTCAGGTTCAGATATTTTATTGACCCAGCATGGTCAGACATGCGACAAATTTGACTCTGGTACAACAGCTCTCAGTATACTTGCAAGACAGCAGTACATAAATGAATGATAAACAAATACACAAAATTATGCATTCAACAGTAAAGTGTGCATCCAGAGTATGCAGCCGGTAGAAAAGGAATGTAGTATAGCAGTTAATAGAAAAGGAATATTGTTAAGTGTAGAATTAAATTAATTAAATATTTTGACTGATTCAACTAAATTTAATATGTTAAGTGATTTAAATTAAAGCAGTTAAAATATTAGCCCCAAATATTGTTCATATTTGGGGTGTGGTGGCGCAAAAGGTTAAGATACCGAGCTTGTTAGCCAGAAGGTCGGCAGCTCAAATTCAAGACCGAAGAGCTGCCATATAATGGAGTGAAACTTGCCCCAGCTCCTGCCAAGTGAACAGGTTGAAAGCATGAAAAATGCAAGTAGATAATAGGTACTGCCTAAATTGGCGGGAAGGTAACAGCGTCCCATGCGCTTTGGCATCTAGTCATGCCGGCTACCTGACCACGGAGTGTCTTTGGACAACACTGGCTCTTTGGCTACGAGTCGAGATGAGCAACGCCCCCTAGAGTCAGACACGGCTGGCAGAGGAAAACTTTACCTTTCGTTGTTCATACTTTGGGATTTCTCCAGAAATTTCCCTTTACAGGAACAGTTAGAACGGAGAGAGAAAAAAGCCAACAATTAGATGGAGATAAGAAAAACTGTTCTAGTCCTTGTCCTTTCAGAGTCCCAAAAACACCATGATCTTGGGCAGAGAGAAACTAGTATGGTCGCTTCTATTGTCCAAATCAACGGTCCACAGAAGATATGATAACGGAGGCTTAAGAGCGAAAAAGTTATTGGAAAAATCATCACATTGTCCTCTTTCTCCAGTAGGGATCTTCCACAGGATCCCGGCGTAGAAAGCCTCTGGTCAGTCATGGGAAGCAACTCCAATTTGACTGCAGAGTGACATTTTGCTTGCCATGACATCTTTGATGAGGCAGAGTTTTGACTGAGCATCTTGTGTCCAAGATCACAACGTGCTTCTTTTCAGCTCCATAGACCCAAATCTACTTGCCTTTTCCTTTATTGCAAGGGATTGTGAAGAAAATGTTCTATTTTTATACTGAATGCCATCATAATGTTAGGTGCATTTAAGTGCTCTTGGCTTCAAAACAATTCAGTGTGTTAACTTTATGCTGAATCTAGAAAGAAGTTTTAACTCACCGCAGACACTTTTTCACCGCAGACTCTTCTTCCAACCAGTACCAAGAATTATGTTCTCTGTCTCGTTGGCTTCCAGAAGACTCAGACAGTTTCTACCATATCTTCCGTTTTAAAAAATTATGGGTACCAGGAAGGGAGATTGGCATCTCTGTTGAGATGGTATGAACTGTCTTGGTGACTTGGAAGGGTGAAGAGGTTAATGCACACTTCACTGGCGAGAGAAGAATGCTTCAACTCATGAATAATTTCTTTCCATTGAGAACATGCCAACTGCTTGTTCCAAAGGGGGTGCTTTGTTCGTTTTCACAAAAATCTAGGGAATTAAAGGGAATGTCATTGCTGAATTGTCAAGAGAGTTTTAGCTTCACCCATTAGAATTGATCTAAATTGTTCATCCAGCTAGATTATATGATTTCTTTAATTCTGTATCCAGTCGCTCTCCAAGAACAACACAGTCCATACTCAGATGCGGTATTTGCTGAAGGCCTTTAGTGTCATGTTGAATGGGGAAGCAATAGACTGGCCTGCATTTTTTTCTTATTGGAGAAGATGTCCCACTTTTGAGATACAGAAAGAAGGAAAACATCTGCCTTATCCAGGTTGACTTCAAACATTTTCTAGGCCATTCCTCAGCAGAGTCCCAAGTATTCTGTCTTTATACTTAAGCAAAGTATGTCATAAAAGTTCATTCCCAGCATGAAGGTGAGAGAGATTCTGGCCAAATTTCAACCATGGGCTCTTTCCCTTCCCCAACCTGTAAGCCAGTATGTCTCAGGCAGAAAAGACAAAGAAGAAACTATTCCAAAATGAAAAACGCAGCTCTCATAATCACTTCTGCAAGTGATTTGATTACTGCAATAGACTGTACCTGGGGCTGCCCCTGAAGACATCTTAGAAATTTCAATTAGTCCAGTATGCAGTACCCCATTTATTATCGAGCATTCAACATGGTGAACATATTATCCCTGTAATTCCAGGCCCTGTACTGGATTCCAGTTAGTTTTGGGGTGCAATTCAAAGTGCTGGACATTATCTACTTTATTATCTATGAAGTCCTACATGGTATGGCATCATGATGTTTCCAAAGTTGTCTCTTCCTGCTGGAATCAATTTTCTGACCTGTGCTTCCTTACAAAAAACCTTTCTGAGACATATGGGATGGGAAATCAACACTGCTTCTGAGAAGCAGCACATATTTCATAGAACAGTCTCTTAAAATGCCTTAGAAATTAGGTTAGAAATTAGACCCTCAATATCTTCTGGAAACTCCTGAAAACCATGTTACATCAGCAGGCCAATGACGAGCGAGAAGACACCCAGTTTGACTGTTCTTTTGATGTTTATGACTGCAGAATTTTATAGATTTCAGCTCCTCTTACAGATGTTTCATGTAAAAGCTTGCATTGCTGGTGATTATTGTACACCACCAAGAATCTCACAATTGGGAAATTAATTTGATCAATACATAAATTTGCCTTCAATAGTGCAAGCTGAAAGAGAATTTTACTGTGCTAGGTTTTCCCAATAGTTTAGAAGTGGGCAATGCAACATTGCTGGTTCACCAACCACTAAAAGAAAAGGGTGAGGTGAAGGAGCTCAAAACCTAGAAACCTCATGGGCATATCCATATTCATAGTCCAAAATGAATGAGATTTGCCATTACCTTCTCTCAGGATATCTCTTTTTCCAACTTCCTAGTCTAGACGAGAGCTATGATTATCCTTTGGGCTACATACCTAAGTTCAGCTTTCCCAAAACCAAGCAAAATCAGCTAAGTAAGGAAAGACTTGCAAATATTCAGATATTCAACCCAGTACAGTAGTCCATCTGGACTGGGAAATCTGTAAAGGTGAGACTGGCACTGAGATTTTAATACAGTCTCTTTTTCTTCTTGATCTTCCATTGTTTCCTCTAACTATAGTTGAAAATGAGTGGCAGGAAATCATCAGACAGGACACAACAATTTACCAATTTACGAAAAAGCGGTTTAATTTATGATTAATTTAATTTACAAAAAAGCAGTTTAAGAACAATGAAAAACTTAAGGGACAAAAGAGAAACCATTGGACCCAACCCTATGCATGATATGCTCCTTCCCATATTTGCATCACTAACCTTTCTTCTGCATACCTGGCTTTCCCTCAAAGAATCAAAGGTGATCCACAGTAATTAAATCAGGGGTGAATCAAGATAGTTGTTATGATGGTACAAACAAAGATTCATCTGTTTTTTAATGTCTGATACCAATATGGTCTCCTTCTTGACCTTTTTGACCATAAACCTATGGCTACTCCTCAATCAAATGATTATTATAAGTAAACAGGAGTAAGCCAACTTCCCCGATCTGACCACAACTCTCTCAGGATCCAACTGAAGTATGATGCAATATTCAGTGAATCAAAAGACAGTCATCTAATTAGCCATGATCCCATTCTCAAAAAAGCTGGTATTCAGAGTATTTGTCTACATGAGAGGTAGTACTAAGCCTGGGTTTGTGTTTTTAACCCATTGTCCTTTTATTAACTTAAGCTATTATTTATTTATTTATTAAATTTGTGTAATCTTGTGTAATCTTGCAGCAAGTGAGTGTGGGTGGTCTACAATAAAATAATGATAAAATCTATAAAAACAGTCGTAAATAGAATAAAAACAGTACAAAAGAATAATAAAAGGGATGAACAAGACTGCAGGGAACTTAAATGGAGGAAGGATCTTTAGTCCAGCAGCCACCTCCCGGATGATACATGGCTGCCCTTAAAATCATGTTTTTACCTTTTTGAAAGGCCAAAAGGGTGGGGGGTGATCTCACCTCAAGGGCTATGATGTTCCATAGGATGGATCCTGCCAGTTGAAATTCCCTTAAGGAAAGCCAGTTCCTTAGGTAGCCAGGACTTATACCATGATCATAACCAACACCTTGGATTGCACCAAGAATCAAACTGGCAACCAGAGCAGCTCACAAAACAGTAGTGTCACATGGGTCACTGTAGGTACCCCAGAACTGTCCACACAGCTGCACTTTGCACCAGCTGTAGCTTCCAGATGCTCTTCAAGGGTAGTCCCATGTAGAGCGCGTTGCAACAGTCCAGATGCAAGATGACTAGGGCTTGATTAACTGAGTTGTAGGTTGTTAGACAATCTTTCTTAAAGCAATCTCTAAGCCTACATGCAAATTTTTCAAAATGACTTCAAGCAAACTGTTGGGTTGTTTGTTTTTAGGAAAAGAGAGGTACAGTAAATAAATAAATACATTACTGGGGAAATTATTTAACTGCATTTCTGCATCTTACAACTATATAAAATATAGGAGAAATATACATTTCTTCCACTATAATGTATAAAAATCTAGTTCGTGTAGGAAGGAAAAAAGGAAAGAGTTTAGCCCTTGGGATGAAGCTAAACAACCCAAGATTTTCAAATCTCCACCTTAATTTCTTTTCTCTCTCAAGAACACAGAGCTAGGTATTTCTCCAAGCAAATTCTCTTGCTTTCAGCTTTGTTTGAATGGGTAAACCTCCAAGATGTTTGCACTCTGGGCTGTTCTAATGGAGAGCATTTATCAGTCAGCATTTGCTTTTTGCCGAAAGGATTCCACCCCCTGACCTGAGTTTGCCTTTCTGGGACATTGATTGGGTGGGAGAATGCCTAGGGTGGGAAGCTGACCTTCCGTAGACCCTCGAGACAAAAACTTGGAGGCCTCAACTGGCAAAGGATAAGCAAACACCAACTCAGTTGACCATACAAAGCACACCCTGCAAAAAATCCAACCGATGGGATGTCGCGTAGTAACTGGACATTGATTCTCCCCTTTGCAATTAATAGGCAGGAGAAAAATATCGCGTTCCTTTCAGAGGCAAAATTTTAATGAAAACCCCAAAGACCTGCTGCAAGAGGGTACTGTGGTAGGACTAGATGACTGTTCATGTTTATTTAGAATATTGTCACATATCATCTCTTTGCTGGTTGTGCTTTACGCATGAATTAATTCTGGTCTAAAGCTGCAATAAAGCACTGAATTGAACTGAAAATGAGGCTTTCCTTGGGTGTGTGAATCTGGGTGAAGGCAGAAGGGGCTGGCCAATTCTGACCATGATTTTTGTTTCTCTCTTTGATTTGGCACATAGTCCTCAACCTATGACCACAATTAAGACCAGAATTTCAATTGCTAAGCAAGGCGGTTGTTAAATATGTCTTGCCCAGTTTTATAACTTTTTTTGCCATGGTTGTTAAGCAAATCATTGCAGTTGTTAAGTGAATCAGAATAGTCATTAAGCAAATCCAGTTTCCTCCCCCCCACACACACTGATTTTGCTTGTCATACATTCGCTGGAAAGGTTGCAAATGGCAATCGCATAACCTGCAACCGTCATAAATATATGTCATTTGTGCCTGAATTTTCTTCATGTAACCCATGGGGATGGTGCAACAGTCATAAGTGCGAGGATTGGTTGTAAGTCACTCTTTTCAGTGCAGTTGTAACTTTATTTATTTATTTGTAAAATGTTTATAAACCTTGAAGGGTCACTAAACGAATGGTTGTAAATTGAGAACCACCTGCAATCTGTCCCCGTTCCAACTTTTCCACCCACTCCTGCAGTTCTGCCTTTACTGGATAATTTTGGAGAAAAACCTAAATTTTTTCACACAGGAGCAGTAGCTTGAGTCTACTTGGGGTTTTATGTTGTGACCTAATTGGAATATCTGAGCTTCTCTGGGCTTCTCTAATTCTGATTTTTTTTTTTTTAATTTAAAATGGACCACTAACAGGGTTTCAGTGCCTTCGTTTTAAGACGATGATGGTTTAGAGGAGCTCTTAAATTGTCGCGAAGCCAGTCCTTTTTCAGTAGCGAAGTTGAAAACAAGTCATTCTCCGAAGTGGAGAGGGTCCTCTGTTTTTGTCGAGAGAGCCTCCTTCCCAACACAATCCTTGGCATCCCAAGCCGTCAAAACCTTGGTGCTTGTCGGAATCAGAAATGTGGGAGAACGGCAGTCCAGATGAATCATCGGCAACAGCAATCCCAGCTCAAGCTTTTAACTGGCGAACAATTGCTTCGGCTCAATACTCCCCCCGCAAAGCCTTCAGAACAATCCTGCAGCAACGTGTTAAAAATGAAAGAAAAATCATTGTGAATAGCACAGATTCTTCCGAGAACAAACGATACTAATGAAGGCTGAAGCATTTGTTCTTAAACGGATAACAACCTTCGATTCAGCATTATTCTCCGAGAGGTGCCCTACTTAAACATCTAGCTTCAGTTCGTGCAAAAAACAGCTGCTAGGTTACTAAATAGGGCTGATTTTTAAAAGAATACTTCAGTCTCCCAAGGGCTGGGATCACAACCGCCGTGCTTTGCAATCACCGTTGACCTTGTAGTCCCAGTGCACCTTAGAGGCACCAGCGGGGAGAGACGGGGTATCTTCGTTGGAGGTATTCTTTGAGGTCCTATCCCTTTATGCATTTATGAGGAGAGGGATCTCAAAGAGGTAATTCCTACACCGTTGCGGTCCTGTTGCAGGTCCCACTACTCACGCTTGCCGGGTGCTCATTCCGTTGTACTCTTAGGGCTTAACGTCAAAATGTAGTAGAGCTTGGAGGAGGACCTACAATGAGGAGCACAAAGTTCAGGCAGGGTAATGGGGTAAGAAGAGGGTGGGTAACCAGGCTGTAACAATTTAGTCTTTCAAAGCAGTGCTTCCCAACCTCAGCAATTTTAGGGTGTGTGGACGTCAGCTCCCATAATTCCCCGGAAATTACTTAAAATATCTGAGATGTATTACCACGCATCTTAAATTGCTGAGGTTGGGAAGCACGGCTTTGAATCATGTGCAGAGATGGACTCTTGATCGCAACTGGGGCGGGAACGTCCACGGCTAAGCAGTGCAGTCCTTAAGTCGTGCCTGATTTTACCACGGTTTTTGCCACAGTTGTTAAGCAAATCATAATGGTCATGAAGCGAATCATGCAGTTGTTAGGTGAAACCAGATTCTCTCATTGGTTCTGCTTGTCAGAAACTGTCTGAAGGCCACAAATGGCAAATCGCACGACCCTGGAACACCACAATCATCCTAAATACCTGCTGGTTGCCAAGCACCCAAATCATGTGATCATGAGACAGCGATGGCCATAAGTGTGAAGACCAGTCATAAGTCTCTTCTTTCAGCACTGTTATAAAGTTGAATGGCTGCTAAAGAAATGGTTGTAAGTTAAGGACTAGCTGTAGGTGGACTGGGGTGTACCTTGGGAGTTCCTCAAGTGAAGTCTAGAAATAATATTTTCACTCTGGAAGTTGTTGTACCCCAAAATCTAGAGGGCAATAAATAGTAAGGATGCCTTGAGGAGAGGCAAAAACGACGCTGCTGCAACTCTGTGATCAAAATCTTATCTTTTTTTTACATGCATGTGCAAGAAGCACATACAAAAAGGGTTTCAATTGCACAATTGCACCACCATATTTTTTTTTATTCCATCTGTGGATGTAGGTTGGGGAAGGCTGTCCTAAAACTAATATGAAATGGGCTGCACTGACTTACTTTGCTTTCAAGGAGTTTAATTTTAGCAACACGATATTATTCATTTTCTTAAAATAATTTGAAACCACCTTTCATCATACTTTAGGTTTTAAGATAATGTATATCAGGATTAAATCAAAATATAAGAGTACCCATTAACATTTACAACTATTTAAAATATCTGAGTGATGAAATATGCATTATTAAAATTGTTGATGATATTATTTTACGCACAGTGCTGACGTTACTATTGTTACTCTTTTCTTAAGAGTACTTTGGGTTAACTTTATTATAATTCACTAAATAAGTATCTCTCCTTCCTTTTGAGACACTGAAGTTTATTTTTAAAACATTTCCAGACTTGATGCTGCTTTTTTTTTAGATTACTTCCAGTGTGCTATTTTTTTATATACTCTTGCTCAGCACTTTGGCAGCGTTTAAGTCAAGTCGTAAAAATGCCACTGTCATGCTCAATAGCCTTTCTTTATATCAATTCAGTTCTCATAACTTGTAGAAGTTGCGGTGACACAGTTCTGCAACAAACCGGCCATTGAAATGTCGCATACTTGGGCAAGATTGTGCAAGCAACATGAAATGGTGATTGTGAATTGTGGAACAGTAGATGTTTCTTGGCAGAAGGGGGTCTTTTGTGACTTTAAAAGGGTGCAACTTGT
>JANHZU010002801.1:145651-164643 GCA_032468055.1 Acrochordus granulatus | reverse complement strand
GGGACGCTGGGTTCACGCAACCTGCTAACCTCATGTCAAGCAAGCGACACGCCCTGGCCGACACAGCAGTCCAGGAGATCGCGGGCAACCCGCAGGCTCGCTTCTTTCCCTCATCTGCACGGCGAGCCTTCACACGACACGGAACTCGCGGGCCGTCGCCTTCGCTTGTGACTGCGAAGCGAGCCACCCACGATAAACCGCGATGCGGGTCGCGGAAAGCACCGCCGCTTTCGGGATTCGGCCGCGCCGAGAACGGGGCTTCTGCCTTCGAGGCGGACGCGCGCCGCGGCCGGGCCCCGAGGAGTCTCTTTCGGCCTCGCGCGCCCCGGCCGCCCTCGGAGCGAACGGGCCGAAGTCGAGCGATCAGAGGGGGCGGACGGGCCGCTTCTTGGCAGGGGAGGCCAACCGACCGGTCCCGCAAAACAAAACGGACGGGCAGCGAGGGAGGACGACGTTCCCTCGCCTCCGCCGGTCAAAAGGAGAGACTCCCGGGCCCTCACGACCGCGGCAGGACTCGAACCTGCAATCTTCTGATCCGAAGTCAGACGCCTTATCCATTAGGCCACGCGGCCGCCCTGCAACGAAGCCTGCGCGAGCCTATAGACGCTGCGGCGGAGCCCCGGACATTTCGGAGGGCGCCATTTTCTCTCCGATGCAGGGGTGTCTCTCATGGAGGACACGCCGAAGCACCTTTTCGGCTGGGACGCGCGTTGACCCGG
Organism: Acrochordus granulatus; assembly: GCA_032468055.1. Lineage (NCBI taxonomy): Eukaryota > Metazoa > Chordata > Lepidosauria > Squamata > Acrochordidae > Acrochordus > Acrochordus granulatus. The sequence continues at coordinate 163,924 of JANHZU010002801.1, read as the reverse complement.
CCTCGTTTTCCCGTTCCCTTTTCTCCAGCGGGGGGTCCCTCTCCTTTCCCGGGAGTCTCCGCCGCGGAAAAAGGAGCGTTTGGTTCCGCTTTCGTTTATCACCCTTACCGCCCCCCCCGCATGTGAGTTGGAAGAGGCCGCCATGAGTTGGGGCGGAAGCGCTGCGGGTTTGCGTTGAGTTTTTGCAGAAGGGGGAGGGGAGCGCGGGCGAGCTTGCAAGGATTGGGGGGCTTTGTACACCCAAGAAGGGTGCAAGGCCGGGGGGGCAGCTTCTTCTCTTTCTGCATGTTCTTTCGCGGGGGAAGGAGGAAGACGGATTTCTTTGGGGATAAATGGTGACCCTGCATCCCGGGCGGCGGGGGACAGGGAATAGCAACATTTGGGGAGAGACGGATTTAAATACCCTTTTTGGGTGGGGGGAGAAAAAAGGATCGTAAGAAAGAGAGAGAACGCATTTACACAAGACGCTTAGCTGCGCCTTGCATTAACTCGCCCCTTAATCCGGGATCTGCGTTAACCCGTTTTCCGATTTTGCACAAATTAACCAAACTGGCTGGTTTTGCACAACGTGCTAAGCCACAGAATCATGGTTAGCATTAAGCAAGCATAACGGTTTGCATAAATGCGTTTGTTTAGTTTGCATCTGGCTTAGTTTTAAGGGTTTTGTATGATGCAGCCTGGAAATAAGAGGGTTGTTTTTTAAAAGCCCTGCGAGAAGGCAAAGGCAGTCAATAACTCCTTTTGAGGAGAGGGAGATGAGATCAACTGTTGGGAGTGCGAGAATAACCTAGTTTTTGTTGGAAGAGACAATCAGTGTTTGTTACTTAGGAAGGAACTGCTATTTTTTAGAAGGGGAAGTGGAAGGAATGTAGTCTTCATTGAGAGAGCTATAATGGCTTGTTCAACAATCATGGTTTATTGTCTCCTAGTAAGGCAGTGTTGCTGGCCACATTCCACATGAATGCTGGGATGGGAAATATTCATACGAGCCTTGCTTCTAGTGCATGCTGTTTTCTAACAGATCTGAACTAGCCAAGAAGCTTCCTTGCCACTTGCTCCGGTGAAGATGAAACGCCTGGTATGGAGGACATCTCTGGCAGGTCCATCCTTCTTGTGCAGAACCCGGGCATGTTCCTCTGGTCCCTCTGCAGATGTCCTGCTTCAGGAGAAGGTGGCTCCGGATTCTGGTGCTCCTCTCAAAGAGCAGCGCATGAATCCTCTTGGCATCCAGATGCTCTCTAAAGGTCTTCATGAGCAGATTTTCCGAGGTGCTCAAGTTCATTATTCAGATGAAGACGTTCAGAAGAGCATAGAACACTTGCAGAAACATGACTTATGGGGCAAAGAAACATCCACCATTCCTGATGTGGAGTTTCAGCTTCCCAAAATGTATGGAGACAACCTAGATGAACACTTTCGCATCTTAGCCCAGAAGCAGAGCCTCCCCTATCTGGAGGCTGCTAAGGAGATTATCCAGAATGAGATCCCACCAATGCCCACAGAATGGGCTTGGGAAGAAGGATGGACTCAGTATGGACCTTGTGGGGAGAGGAAAACAGTGGATTTTCCTGATGAACGAGCCTTGGTCTTTGACGTGGAGGTGTGCATGGAAGAAGGACATTGCCCCACACTTGCAGTAGCTCTTTCATCTAGTACTTGGTAAGAGGAAGTGGACCATTCTGGAATTAGAGTCGAGTTCTCCGGTATTAGGATTCTGTTTTTCTTCCTATTCAACGTTGAATGGTGTGTCCGCTCTTCTGGCTGTCTTTGCTGAGCAGAGATTCTACACACAACTTTTCCCCATTAGTTGGGTAGCCATGTTTGACTCATTTAATTTTTTTCCTCTAGTCCAGCTTTTAAAAGCATCTGGAAAAAATGAGTCATAAAATTACCAGCTTTGAGAAAAGAGAATCACAACCTCTAGTTCCCAGCTAACTTTTTTCCCTATCATTTTGTTGGTTTCTGTGGTTTCTTTGCACCAACCCTGGTCTGAGAATCGATGCAGTACAAAAAGAAATCAAGATTACTGGATAAACCAATAACACTAAAAGAAAATATTTGTAAAATAACTCTGGGTTCTTTGGTGCTCTCTAAGCTTGGTTTTCTTGCAGACGTTTCGTTAACTGTTTAGGTAACATAAGTTAGCTAGCATCATCACCTAGCCTTGAAGATATTACTTAGTTGGGTAATGAAACGTCTTCAAGAAAACAACCAAGCTCAGAGAGCGCCAAAGACCCCACAGACCAATAACAGTTGGTTTGAATGAATTGTTACACTTGCACAACCCCAGTTGACACACACCGGGGCAGGTTCCGCAGTTGCGAAGCCAAAATGAAAAATACATTAAAAAAAGGATCTCTTCTGATTCACAGGTATTCCTGGTGCAGCAAACGTTTACTGGAGCAACGCTATAGCTGGTCGAGCCAGCTGGGCCTGTCCGATCTCATCCCCCTGGAAGACAGCAGCAGCCTCAAAAAGCAGAACGGGCCAGAGAGGCTGGTTGTTGGGCACAACGTCTCCTTTGACCGCGCTCATATTAAGGAACAGTACCTGATCCAGGTACGACATCACTCTCCATTTCTTCAACTTGTTCACTTCTCCTCCTCTGTGTGGATCTCATGGTGGCTTGAAAGAGAAAGGATGTGGGAATGGATGACTTAGATGATCTTGAAAAGTAGAGTCAGGCCTGGTTACTACACTGCTTAGATGGGAGACCACTGGGAGACTCTAGGGCTGTAGAGTGGACTGGGAAAATCATCATCATTGTGATCACAGAAGAAGTTTGTTACCTGGATTTTTTTTTTTGGCAATAACAAACTTTCTGGAAGAAGAGAGATTTTAATTTCCCAGTCCTGGAATTCAGCAGGAGACATATCACAGCCATTAGCCGTAACTTTTAGAAAAATATAACAAACAAGTTATGCATAATTTTTATTTATTTGTCTTTATCAATTAGTATTCCAATGCCAGTCCATTCCTGCAAGTCCTGGGCAGAGGGGGGAAAATCCCAATAGAATTGCAACCACGAGATAACAACATCCATCCAGCAGGGACAGGATAGATCTTAACTTCCTCCAAATGTGCTAACAGACAACTATGTTTTAACAGCTTGTGAACATTTGCTAAGGAGGGGCTGGTCTGGATACGTGAGGACAACTGTTCCAGAGCAGGGACCGGTGCTAAAAAGGCTCTGTGCAGGGTCCCCCCGATGAAAATAAATGCTGCTCATAGCCATACAGCACAGAGCAGACAGGGAATATTGAAGGGAGGGGGATAAGAGAGTAAGAGAGGTGCTTATCTTGTTTGCTGCTTGCCGATCTTCTCACGCAGCTGCCTTTCCTGCTGTTACAAAGCAGGGGAAAAGTGGAAGATCGTGCGAAAGTGCACCTCTCACTGTTTTTTAATTTCTTCTTTCCCTATTTACTCCAGTGTGACTTTTCGAAGCCGGGATTCCAGACCAATCTCGCTCTGGCCCAAACCGATGGAGCAGAATTCCATCAGTTCTGGGCTGTGAAAAGCCTTCCAGAAGACCTCCTGGGCTGCTGCTAGAAGCTGGGCTTAACACATAAAACTGTGCCATAGTAGGGGTTGACCTATTGTGTCTGTTGAATCAGGGTTTATGGTGTCAATTTCTTTGAACTTGGCTATTGCAGCATTAAGGAGTCCCTCTTTGAGGGAGATGAATGGTTTAAAAATGTGATAAATAAAAGCAACCCCACTGTACTGCCAGCTGCTGAATGAGATGTGAGCTGGCCATATCCTATGCCTAATGTTCGAATCTATGTTGGCTGGTAAGGTGGCATCAGAGAGGCGCTCCCTTTGACTTTCCAACAACTGTTTTAGGGATCCCAGATGCGGTTCCTGGATACTATGAGCATGCACATGGCCATCTCAGGATTGACCGGTTTCCAGCGCAGCCTTTGGAAGGCAGCCAAGCAGGGCAAGGGGAGAGGACAGCAACAGGTCCGGCAACACATCAAGAAGACACGCAGCAAAGGCAATGGGCCCATGGTGAGTGGGTGCAATAGTGACATTGCGGGAGAAGGAAGGGCGGAGCCAGGAATGAAGAGGGAAATCAGTTTGGGTCTCTGTGTGTGCACAAACGTCAAAGGTCCACCCCTTTGTGAAGACCATTAGCCTTATCTGGGGAGTCCGGGTGTGGGTATGTTGCTGGAGAAATTCTCGTGAACTTAGAGCATCAGTGAAGCTTTACATTAGAACTGAACCATCTGAGCCTGCTTCTCCGAGCCAAGCAGTGAGGGTGCCATTGCTTTTGTGGCACAACATCCTCACTCTTGACTCTGACACGAGGTGTTCTTGATGCAGCCAGGCCTTAAAAGACACTCTTTTCCAAGGTTGTAGATTCAGGTGGTCCTCAAGAACATAACAGAGCTTGGAATTTCCATTGTATGTCCACTTAGCTAGTGCCAAACAAAAAGATTCACTATTTTTCATTTTTTATCTGCTTCTAGGGATATCACAAAGGAGGATATCAAAATAGTCAGGATAGCAACCTTCTGATGGAACCTTGTCCCTTTTTTTACACGTGAAGTAGATGTTCACACTTACTTCAAATCTCCCTACCCCTCTAGTAGCAGGAACAGTGGCAGCAAAACTACTCCGTTTTATTTTTCTGCAAGTTTTATTTTAAATGGGAGAGTCTCATTCAGATTCACATACTTTATTGGCTAAACACGATGGGACACGCAAGGAATTTGATTCTGGTACAGCAGCTCTGAGTGTACTTGCAAGACAACAGCAAATAAAATAATGACAAAAATGAATAAACAAAATTATGTATTCAGCAGTAAAGTGGGCATCCAAAGTATGCAGCCAGTAGAAAAGGAAGATAGTAAAGTGTATAGAATTAGAACCACGATCTCTTGATAAGTGAGACAGAACTTCTGGATTCACAAATAGGACTGCCCAACTGTGGCAGTACAGACAATATTCTCAATTTTCTTCCATCCTCGTTCTATGGTATGCGTGGATTAAGCCACAGAGGCGTGGCTGTCGAACAACAAAAGTGAGAGAACTGTGATTGCAAAGGAGATAACCTGGTTTTTTGATTCTGGGGGTTAAATGGGCTATGATAATCCGAAGGGATGGTAGTTTGTATTCTTTATTAATATGCCACCCACTGCCCACGATTCCAGCTTCTCATGATTTTTAATCTGTAGATTAGTTTCTAATTTTTCTTCTGCTCTTCCTCCTTGCAGGTTGCCTCCTGGAACTGGGTGAACATCAGTAGCATCAATAACCTGGCGGACGTACATTCCCTCTACGTTGGAGGCCAGAGACTGCAGAAAGAAGCCCGTGAACTCTTTATCAAAGGCAGCATGAACGATATCAGGAATAACTTCCAGGTGGGAAGAAAATCTTTGAGACCAGAGTCTCAGGTAGTAGGTATCTGCATTAAACCAAAGTGCAACCGATCAATAATCAGGGAGCAATATTAAGGTAGATTAGCAAGCGGTTTACGGTCTAACCTGTAATACTTTTCCATTCCTTGTTTCTTTTTGTTCAAAGGAGCTGATGAATTACTGTGCCCTTGATGTTCAGGCAACTTATGAAATATTCCAAGAACAGCTTCCTCTTTTCTTGAAAAGGTAAATTGTTCTTTGGGTGAAAATGTGTTAGGATGAGACTCCAGTGTTCTCAGTTAGCGACTAATCTTCACTTGACTTTGTATGTCGAAAGTTGTTTACGAGCAAGGAGTTGGCACAGTTTGGTTTGTGGGGTCCTTGGTGCTGTCTGAGCTTTGATGTTTTCTTGCAGGCATTTCATGAGCCAACTAGGTAACCTCTTCAGTGCTAGAAAGGAATGGGATAGAAGGAAAGGAACCCCACTCCCTTCTGGCACTGAAGAGGTTACTCTTCTTTGGGTAATGAAATGTCTGCAAGAAAACAACAAATCTCAGAGAGCACAAGAACCCCGCTGTGGAACTCTCTGCTATAAATATTGTCTTTTGTTGGGACAGTTTAGTTTCTCATCTGGGGAAGATATTGGTAAATTTATTTGGCCCCATAGGTTGGTAAAAATGATGCTGCAGAAGTGATGCTGTCCTGCAGGAGAGAGAAAAGAAAGCCTTCATTTCGTGAAATTTGTTCACCTTATGGATGGGAGACATAGGCACAATTTCCCAATAATTGATCTTACTAATGAACCAAACTTACTATTTTAAATTAATTAAAACAAAATAGATTTCCTCATGGATATTGAAAAGCTGAGTCAAAGAACCTTGGGAGTTAAAATGCTTGCCACAGTAGGTAGCAACAGTAAGAAGGGTATTTGTTATAAGAATGTTTATGGGCATGGTGCTCATACAACTTAGATCCACCTTCTAAGACATTTTGGGTTTTGTCCATTGATTTTGATAGATTGTTAAAAACTCTCCTTGAGATACCTTCTAAATATTGCCCATATGCCAGCTTTGAGGCTAGCTCTTCCTTTCTCTTATTCTCCATTAGGTGTCCACATCCTGTGACTTTTGCAGGTATGCTAGAAATGGGGGTTTCTTACCTACCTGTTAATCAGAACTGGGTAAAGTACCTGGATGAAGCTCAGGTCACTTATGAGGAGCTGCAAAAAGAGATGAAGAAGTCCTTGATGAAATTGGCAGATGATGCTTGTCAACTGCTTCATGAGGAGAGGTACTGGCATTGATGGCATGATATAGTTACTAGCCTTTAAACCAGAACTACACTGTTTGCTGAAACATGGGTCTTGCGATTTGGATCACTGTCCAGCAGCAGCAGGGTGATAAGGAGAGAAGAAGAATGAAGGAGGAAATTGTCTGTGCAGCTATAGATTTCAGCCTTCTCTCCAGTTTTGATTCCAATTTGCAGAATCTCAGATGAAAAAAGAAAGCAACTGAGGATGGCAGTAGGAAAGCAAGCCCTCATTTTTTGTGCACTACATCCACCTTTCAGTCTTTCCTTTCTGTCAAAAACTGAATTTCCAGATCATGATCAGCCAAAAATTCAATCTTAAGACTTGATGTTGGCCCTGTCCTGGCAACACCTTTGCAGAGGAACATTTCCCCCCCCAAAGAGGGGACCCAAGATGATAAAGATGAAAGCCTTGTTGAATGGAGCCAGACATTACTGTTCTGGTGGCATTTAGATAGATTGGAACTTCATTGATAGGACATGGAAGGAGTAGAGAAGACTTCTTTCTCTGCCCATCTCTTTTTGTTTAGAATTATAAGGTGGCCCAGGGCCATGCTATCTGTGAAAAATGTAAGCTATAAAGAGAATTGACACCCATACATACCAAACCTAGCTGAAAAAGCTAAGCAAGCTTGCACCTGGTTAGTCTTTGACTATCAAGAAATCCCCAAATCAATTTTATTAGGGTCAGTAAGTAGGAAGAACTATATGCATTTGCCCATTACATTGTTAAGAGCTGAGCTTAATTCAAATAATTTTAGGGATGTAGGGACAGGAGGGAAGTCATGCAAGAGCTTCTTACGTGGGGGCATAACATAATGTAACATGTGTATCTCTCTACCCTGAGTGCTTAAAGGAAAGTAAATTTTATAGACCATTCAGATAGCTTCTAAATATCTCTTCCAGAAAGTACAAAATGCTAGGACATGGATAGCTGCTAAAAGTAGTATATTGCTGTAGTCATCTAAAGTTCAAAGGTCTGTGAGCTCAATTTTTGGTAGAGGGTTTGAATCCCATAGAGTAACATCTGGCTACTCAGGTCTGAAGAGTCTCAAAGAGGGGAAAAGCCTTTTGCATCATACAGATGGGAAGTGGCTGTTTGAATGATCTCTCCTTGGGGTTGGGTCTGTTGTATCCCAATAGGTACAAAGATGACCCCTGGTTATGGGATTTGAAATGGGACCTCCAAAAATTTAAGCAAAAGAAAACAAAACCACCTGGGAAAAAAAAGGATGGTGTCAATGAAGAGCCACCCAAAGTAGTGGAAAAAGCCTCTCCGCTAGAGTGGCAGGAAGGTAAATGCTCTCTCTTCATGGCCAGTTCAAGGTTATACAGATATTTATTCATCTGATTGACTAATTAATTATTATTAAATAACAGGTAGTTATTTAACAACTGGTTGCTCAGCAACTGTTTAATGACAGACCTCCGCAGAGCTACATATGACTTGTTTTTGAAGTTCTGACAGTCGTGTGCACACACGTACATACACAATCATGCAATTGCACTTTTGGCTCTTGACAACCACCTCACATTTATGGCTGTTTGCAGCATCCTGTGGTCACATTATCACATTTTTGGGCATTTTTTTTCTGGTTTCTGGCAAAAAACACCCATTGGTGAAAACAGGTTCTCTTAATGACCACAGTGGTCGCTTAATAATGCTGCAAAAATGGTAAAATAGGGCGCAGTCATGTGACTCAACCACGACTTACAACTGTAATTCCAGGTTCACATAGTGTTGTAAGTTGAGAACTACCTGTAGGCAATTCTTGGTCCAGAGTTCATCTTTGGTTCTTGTACAATATACTCACTGGCTGGGATCACACATGGTGTTAAGCTGAAATTGTGTGTGCCTGTATTTTGCTTTGGCATAGCCAAAGCCACTGTGGTTGGCACACCACAGTTAAGGCTTAATTCATGAGCTCCACCAATGGTAGAGTGACTTCTGCAGAACAGGGTGTAATAAACTTTGAGCATCATATGTGAAGCAATTTCATCTTAATCACGTTGCACTTCTCCTTGAGCACTGGGGGAGTCTTTGGAATTTGCCTTGCCACATATTCATTTAGGATAAGTAAACTAAGACATAATAAGCAAAATAGTGTAAAAGGCACGAAGTAAGAGAAAGATTATCTCACTAAATTTAGGTTACACCAATAATATTAACTGTACCTTCCCATCTTTGATTCTTTTGAGCTTTCTTGCATTGCATTTTTTTTCCTTTAAACTTCTCACCTCTCTTGGGAATCACATCAGCTCCATCAAGCTTCGATTTCCTTGGGCATCCCCTTCCTTCAACCCACTAGCTGTTAAATTGGGCTATAGTTTTACACAACACGGAGCTAATGGGGCAGGATAGTTTCTGAGGCTCCCTGCGATTGGATAAGGTATGGTTAAGTTGGTTTGCATGTTGCTTGAGCATGTTTGTGTCTTGCATTGTTATGTTGTGAAAATAGACCCTGGTCCTCCCACGGAAGAAGAAGAGCAAAATCCCCCTGCCAGCCAACAGATTCTTCAAAGGCTAAAGGAGACGGTGGTTTTGCAGCCAAAGAGAATTCAGCATCTTCCTGGCCATCCAGAGTAAGTTGCTAAGAATAGTTTCCTTCTAGATAGAGAGGATCTCCTGAAAAAGCTTTCCCCAATCTGGTTTCTTCCAGCTGTGATGGATCTCTGCTGTTCTAATGCCCAGCCAGCACAACTGGATCTTTCTTTGCCTTTCTTTCTTTCCTCATGGAAATGGTACACATCAAAGTAAATAAACAGCCATCCCAGAAGAGAAATATAGGCAAATACATTTGTAAACAATTGTCTCTGAGTATTCTCATTAATCCAGGTCATGATCTGTAGCAAAACTTGCAAAAATTTTGTTTAGTTCTTCATAAGCAACTGTATTTTAATTACTAGATGTTATTGGAAATGTTTCATCTTCTATCTGGAAGGCTTTCTCAATCCATATAAAAAAGAAACAGTCGGGAAATACGTACGTTTCTAAAAAGGATAAAAAGGTTTGTAAGCAATCTTTTCCAGTTCTTGGTTGAATGCCAGGGTTATTTGCTTCCTCTTGCGTAGGTGGTATCGCAACCTGTGTCCACGGCTCAGTGATCCTAATTGGGCCCCTGGACCCAGCCTAATCAGCCTTCAAATGAGAGTGACTCCAAAGCTCATGAGGCTCACCTGGGATGGCTTCCCATTGCACTATTCTGAGAAACATGGTTGGGGCTACCTGGTGCCTGGAAGGAAGGACAGCCTGTTAGAAGATAATCCAGATGCTGAATTGCCCACTTGCCCCTTCAGGTAAGGAGAGATTTCTGGGGAAATGAGATCCACAGAGTTGGATGCTGTGAAACAAAAGCGTAACATTTAATAGAGTTCTCTCAGAGTACCTGGGTTTACACCTCACAGAGAGAGTTTGTAAGCATACTCTTAACCTGGAGAACAGAACAACAAAGGAAAATTTGGAAAAGTAATAATGCATGAAGTGGTGTGATGGTTCTCTGATATCTACTTTTCCTTTCACAATCAAATAGGATGACTGTAATAAGGTGAAGATCTGACACACCAAAGGAGGAACTACTAGCAGGAGAGAACAAAGTTTATTTCATGCAGCTTGCAGGCCCAGCCCCTGGTGTTTTTAACTAAAGCTGTTAAAATCAAATTCAAGATGTAATTAAGAGATCATGCCATTGCTCAGATTTTCACTGTGAATCCAGAAGAAGGCCTGTTTTCCCCTCTGGCTGTTTCTTGGGGAATTGATTTGGAATCTTAACTCGTAGCAACTTACATTTAGCTCCACAATGAATTATCCTGAGATAACACTGATCAAGATTGGAAAAAGGTCTTATTGGAATTGCTTACAGTGAGAGAGATGGGGTATAAATCTAAATAATAATAATATTGGCCAGATGCAATTGAAACAGCTGATTGTGTCTAGTCTTTCTGTAAGCATTGTAGGGACATGTGAAATCAACTGATTTTGTCTTCTTAAATTCTTAGATCAGTGGTTTTCAAACTTGGCAATTTAACTCCCAGCATTCCCCAGCCAGCCATAAAGAGCCTTATAAAACATCTTTAATAAGAACCCCTGAATTTAATTACATGTCACTTCAGTATAGATATAATATGCCAATATTATCTTTCCTTTTTATTTGTCTGGCTTAACGTTGCTGTGTTTTGACACTAATAAAATCATTTTTCATTCTACTTTGCAAAAACCATAAAGATGAAAAAATACTTTGGTGAACTTTAAATTAGCAGGTACCCAGGTACAATGGATTTTACAAACGCAGAGATTTCTTGAGAGAAAAACCCCATTCTTTCATGTACATGATCAAATCTAGTCTGTCTGTTTCCCATCAAGGTTGTTCAATAAGGAGAATCAAGAAACAGAATCATACATTTCACCAGGCAAGGCATGATAACAATTGCTGCAGTTCACTGCCTGAAAATTCTTATTTCTGATAGGGTTATAGAATATCTGTATCGGGAACATTGCAAGGAGAAAGGCAAGGAGCAAACAGTCACGTTTGATAGCAACCTGGAAGATTTCTTAACAGAAAATGGTGATTTTTGGGAAAAGGTACGAGTTATCTTCTCCAAAATGAAATATGCAGTTTATGATCGAGTATGCACTGAATTGTATCATATCAGGTGGAGGAATTCTTATTGGTTGTTTCTTGAAAACTTAGTGCCCTTTAAAATAAACTCCAGCATAGTTGCAAACAAGATGGCTCAGTGTGTCATTTCCCAGCACTCAGACTTGCAGAAAACCACTGTCCTGTGATCTCCTTACAAGGAGCAGTCATCTGGAGCGCAGTGAATGATCTCCTGTCCTCTTCTTATCCAGAGAGCTTCCAAGGAACCAGTCTACTCACCAGTTCCTTGGTCCTTGCCACAGTCATTTGCCATTCCTCCCCCAGAAGCTTCAGGAATTCTTATTGGATTGTCCTTTTTGGATAAAACACAGCCGTGCCCTGATTTATCCAAAACCTGTATGTCAGGGAGGGTAAAATATTTGTTGCTTTTCTATATGCAGAGGGAGCTCTTTTATATTCCATTTTGTAAACGATCCTTTTGGTGAGAATGCAAATTTGGAAGATAAGTGATACTGTGAAAAGATAACAGGAGAACAAGTTTCAAATATTAAAGGATTTTTTTTCATGTCAGTTTGAGTTACTAGGCCATTTGGACATGGATATGGCCGTGGATCCTGTAACCAGAGAACTGAAGCAGGTAATAGTCTACCTAAAAGAGAAAAAAAATATTTGTCGCTTTATCTTGCATCAGGCATGTTTGTGGGTTTGCGCTTTGGATGGGGGATGGTTATATTTTGGGTGAAAGTCCAACTGCTGGATTCTCTCTGGGCCTCAGCTCGTAATGTGGGATGAGAATGGGCTGTCCTTTTTATTCTGAGAACTGTGTTCCCCCAGGCCAGCCCAATGGAGCCTGAGGCTACAACTCAATAGTCAATCCTTTGTTTGGCATTAATTCCAGCTAATTTTTATTTATTTATTTATTCTAACTTATATAGCCACCCCTCTCATCTGTATGGGCAAATGCTTAACCTTGGATTGGTTTTTCTCAATAGGAGGAGATGGAATTGTCAAAGAGTTCTCCCGAATACCACCATGGCAATGGACCTTACAATGATGTCACCATACCTGGATGCTGGTTTTTTAAGCTACCTCACAAAGTAAGGGTGAACTTGATGGGGCATGTTTTTGCGTATGAAAGGGCAGGCCTGTGGTTCACTGAGTGGGAAGATTAGAGCAAGCAGGCCAATGCAAGGAATGAAAATACCATTTTTAATATTTTAATAAGAGGATTTTATATCCCATATAAACACTGTACAATGCCCCCAACTTCTGTCCAGGAAGATGTTACATTTTGCGTGCATTTTGACATCCCTGCTGTTCGTTGCAGGCTCCTGTGTACTCCCCTCCCTTTCACTTTACGACACACTGTTTTTCATTCAGATAATTTTTGCATCCTTGTTGGGTTGGCAAGGGAGAGAATACAGCCGTGGTGCTCTTGACTTAACTCAATCATGCATCTGTGCCACTGATGAGTTTTGGCTGGAAAATTTCTTACTGTAGCATCTCAGCAATTAAATACCTTTTCTCCTGACTGGAAGGACAAAGAAAAGGGATGTCAGTAAGAGGCACCAGAGTTTAAATTTGTTTTGCTGTCACTCCTTGTTATTAAGATTTGCCGATTCCCAGTTGTGGGGAGGGTAGTTGAGGCATGGGAAAAATGTTTTGCACGTGCAGAAGAACTTAAAAATGGCCCTCAGAAATAAAATGGTGATTCAGATCATGATTTGGTCTGAATTGGTATCATCTCTGATATCCCCAGCTGAAACAGGATCTTAACTGAGAGGGAGGTTCCCTCTGGAAGAAGTATTGCATTTTGCTTGCAGAATCTGTTTTGTCACTGCTCTTAAAAGGATGGCAATGCCAGCAATGTTGGAAGCCCATTTGCCAAGGATTTCTTATCCAAGATGGAAGATGGTATCCTAAAAGCTGGAATAGGAGCAGCAGATGGGACACACGCTTTGGAAATCAACAAGAAAATCTCCTTCTGGAGAAATGCCCATAAACGCATTAGGTGAGCAGAGTAGCACAGATTCAGCTATATATTGGCCTCATTGCCAACAAACCGCAGTGGAATGGCTCTCTATAAATCCTTATTCTTTGTTTTCCTCTTCTCCTTTGCTTGTTTGCTTTTTCTGCACAGCAAGAATTTGAGCTCAGTATTCCCAAGGTAGTCAGGTGTCCAGGTTGCATAAGCCAGTTCCAAATTCCAACGCTAGAGGAATGTTGAATATGAAGAGGAGAACCAAGCTGGGGTAGCTGGAATGAGTTCCCAATATTTGATTCATGTTCGGCTTTGTGGGTGAATACTGGTAGTCCCAGATGGCGTTTCCAAATGAGTTCAGCATCAAAAGAAACTACTTTGCTTCAAGTAGATTACTGATTTTGCCTTTAGGATTTACTAGATCAGAGAAGAAACACAGATAAGTTTATTCTACTTTATTGTAAAGCTACGTGAACAAAAACCTTGCAAGTCTGAAAGTACAGTTCCGCTCTCAACTTGTGCAGCTCAGTAACTTAGGGAAGATCCTTCCTGAGCCTCTTGCTTCATCCATTATGCAGTTATGGGCTACGTTGCCTCTTATCTGATTGGCAGCATCTCTTCCCCGTTTCCCAAGGTCATTCCCACATGCCGTTACATCCAGAGTATTCATCTGAGACTGACGCACCAGATGCAGACTGTAATGATTTAATTCTCATCAGGGTGTGATGCCCAGCACTGTCTAGTAGACTTTATAGTGAAATAGTGATTTGAACCCAGGCCTCTCGGATCCCAGGTCCATGGTACATTCCCTTGGTTTTGGATACTGAATAAAGAATCCTGACTGCTTTTTTACTATCTTATTGTGAAAGAAACAGCTCTCCTTTTGTGAGTTGACCAATGCCAAAAGCTTTGCCATGACTGATGTTTATTACTGTTATGTTCAACTTACAGTAGAGTTCAGATGTGCTAAAATCTGAGAAACATGGGCTTGTGGGACTAATGTTTGCCACAGTTTCTTTTCTTCCAAATCGTTTGCCAGGTTTAGAGAGTTCAGAGGAGCGGGATGTTCTTTCATTTGTAGGGTGGTGTAAAAAAGTTGGTCCAGGTCTCCTCAATTTGCAGGAAGGTATCACCCAACAAGATGAATTCCTCTTGTTGCCCAGGGCAGGAACTGATCATAAGAACATGTTAAAGTTACAATAATTGATCTTCATATTGGGGGGGTTTCTTGATTCTCAGTATGGGCAGAAAAACCTGGTCCATATTAGCAACCTGGGAATAATATAATAATAAATGAACTGGAGTTACTGTTGCTGAGGTCTTGTTTTCTAGCTGTAAGATTTAAGAGTCAGAATGCTCAGACATGGGTTGATGAAAAACATTAAATAATATTTTTTTTACCAATTGTGCTTTCTAAATCTAGATTTCTGATCATTCATCTTCATCTGATCATTCATTTCTCTCTCCTTGCAGTTCACAGATCGTGGTATGGTTGAAGAGAGGAGAATTGCCACGATCGATGACAAGGTACATATGTGGTCAAGACTAATATTGTTTTGTTTACATATCCAAAATTAGCAACCTCAGCTAAAATCCATGGACAGGTATGCATTTGGGGATAGGCTAGTTGGCAAATAACCATCACTTGGATTCTCTCTTGCATTGATTATGTTAAGTTCTTCTCTGGAAAGAGGAAACTGAAAAAATAATCATGATAAAAAGAGCAGCTTACAGAATTAACTTTTTAAATTGTTTTCTTGTTGCACCTTCTAGAGGAAAGATCCAGACTTTGCTTCACCCATGATGCAGTTATGGGCTATATTCCCTTGATGTTTTGTGCATGGGTGGTCGTGGGACTTTCCATTTGGGATCTCAGGACCCAGTTGGAGTTTACTCTCTCTAAAAGAGCACTTTTCCATGCCACTGGGCAAAAAAAAACTTCCAAGAGAATAGCAATCTTAATACTGTTAACACATGAGGAAGGTGATACTACCTCCTTTTTCTGGCTATTGTTTATTACGGCTATGTTGTATTTTATGTTGAATTTCTAGCAAATTTGAAACAGTTCGTAATTAAGGCTCTAGTTACACTGTAGAGAGAAGCATCTATTGGCAAAATGGCAGTGTGCTACTCCATCACCATCACAGTCCTTGTGTGTGGTGGAGAAAAGCTGGTTTGTCAGCTTAAGAGCTCACCCATTTAGCAATTGTTCGGATTTTCTGATGAACAGTGAAATAAGTATCATGGACGCTGAAAATGGGGAACAGGGAAGGCTAGATGTTTGGGGTTTTGTTTTTGTGTGTGTGTAAGGGAACATTTTTACAGTTGTAGGAGCTGCAGCAGTTTGGGGGAGGGCACTTTGCACTCTTGTGGGTCAGCTTGAGATGGAAACAGTGGTTGGGATCTCCACATCTTACTGAGATGCTACTGAAGGGTCATCAGAAGAGAAAATGACTGCAGATCAGCTTTTAAATTCTTTGGAGGTATAAACAGCAATGTGGAATCTGCAAAGCCAGCGATGGGAGTCTTTTATGCTTTGAAATGGGTCTCACCACAAGCCTTTTCTAGGCATCCAGACTATGATGAAGAGAAAGATTATGGAGCCATCCTGCCACAGGTAGTGACTGCTGGAACAGTAACTCGACGAGCGGTGGAGCCCACGTGGCTGACAGCCAGCAATGCCAGGGTGAGACTGTCTTTTCAGATGCTTTTTATTCAGACTTCTGCCCAGCCCTGTTAGCTTTTCCTACAATGGAGCTGAATGTGAAGCACCATGAAAACAGGTAATTGCAAGCATGTTTCCATAATACTAAGAAGACAGCAAACATTGGAGACCCTCCAAACTCGCAACGGGAACCTCTTAGTATTGCTTCAGATACAGGAGAAGGGATGATTTCTTCCCTAATGGCATAAAGTTTGGGCTCAAGGCTGATTGTTTCGGCTGCTTTACCCTCCTGTTTGGCCGGACTAGTCTGAGGTCAAGTGGAAGAGAAGAATAAAAGTGTGTTTTCTGCCATGCACAGTGCAAAACACAAGTGATCTGTGCACATGTAGCACAAGAAATGATGGATGGAAAAGCCCTTCTTCTTCTAATCCAAGTCGATGATGGACTGCGGCTCCTCGAGAACTGAAATCATTTCCTCCATTTCTTGCAGACTGACCGGGTGGGCAGTGAGCTGAAAGCTATCGTCCAGGCCCCTCCTGGTTACCATCTGGTTGGAGCTGATGTTGATTCCCAAGAACTTTGGATAGCAGCTGTCCTGGGAGAAGCCCATTTCGCTGGCATGCACGGTGAGTACCCAGAGGTTTTCTCCAGAGCATTTGGTCATCCAAACATCGTATTGATGAAATGAACATTCTCTGTGCTCTCTGTTAACGGCTCTTGGTCGATTAAATCTCTATACATTTATTCTCTCCAATTTTTGAAAGCTGCGTGTGTCCAGCAGCTGAATTTTGAAACCCCTTCAGTTAAGTAGATGAGATACCCGCGAGCTTTCTGATGTGCTTAGAACGAAGAAAGGGGCAATGCATGACATTAGAAAACAGACTGTCATCAGGCTGGCATCTTCAGACCTTAGGTTTTTCAGGCAAACGTTGCAGCCGTAAACCCTGGAGACACGCTGACGTTTCTGTGCGAAAACTGGTTCTTGGCTCAGCTTTGCTCCCCTTCAGATCCACTCTGCTCTGCCTTCTTCTGTCAAGGCTACCTCGAAATCATCTTTCCCTTCCTGGCCCTGCTTGACATCCTTTTTAAGGTTGCACCGCTTTTGGCTGGATGACGCTTCAAGGGAAGAAAAGCAACGGCACAGATCTGCACAGCAAGACAGCCTCCACTGTGGGGATCAGCCGAGAGCACGCCAAGGTGTTCAACTACGGACGCATCTACGGGGCAGGACAGGCGTTTGCTGTGCGTCTTCTCATGCAGTTCAACCATCGCCTGACTGAACAGGAGGCCAGTGAGAAGGCCCGGCAAATGTACGCCGTCACGAAGGGAATCCGGCGGTAAGGCTGCTTCGGTGAAGGAGGCATCTCTGTGTTATTGAGTGATTGGTTGACTGATTTATTTAATTTGATTTGTAGTCTGTTCCAATCTGTACGATTCTGAGTGGCTTACAAAATGGAATGATAAAATCCAGCATGTAGCATGCAAAAGAGAATCCAGAGAAAATCCACCAGCATTTTAAACATGCCACCAGGGGGCTTCCGACCATTTCAACCCAGAGCCGAAGGACAGAGCCAGGTTTTAAGGACTCACTTAAATAGGGCCAGGATAGGGCTGTAAATCTTGGGCAGCTTTCAGATAGTCTCTCCCACTCTTGGCTTTCCTCATTCCTACAACTCTTTTCTTGTAGCTGCCACCTGTCGGAGGAAGGCGAGTGGCTAGTGAAACATCTGGGCATCCCAGTAGAAAGAGCAGAAGACGGTTCCATAACCTTGCAAGACGTGCGGCGGATACAAAGAGAGGCAACAAAACGGTAACAGACAACAGAGGGCAAGGTTTGATGCTTGTTTTTCTTCCTGCATAGAAATTGCTCTTGAGCAAAGACTTGGGCTGTCGGCACTAAAATGAAGTCATGTCCATGTCAGGATCCTTTAAACTCCTCCTTGGAAACTTCCCTTAGGAACTGTGCGTTGTGCTAAATTCTTCACTTATTAGGAAGGTCAAAATTCTTTTAATGTTGCCCCCAAATGTCTGGTAATTACAATCAGGCACTCTTGTGACTTATGAAATTCACCAGATGTCAGTGACACATTCCATAAAGTCTGGAAACTAGGATAAAACTTTTCATTGTCATTTTAAACAAAAACTATTTGAAGCTAAAATCTGGGTCTTGTCTGCCTGCAATATTGGTTTGTTCTTCTGTGTGGTGTGTCTCTCTTGCTTCAGTGTAGGTCTTCCTTCCTTCAACTCAGTGATAGCAATCAAGAATTGTAGGTTTCTGTTGGCGTCCCACTTCGATTATGTGCTTTGTATTCTAGATCTCGTGGGAAGAAGTGGGATGTGATATGCCAGCTAGTGTGGACC